>LPNX010895270.1:474997-534757 GCA_001517045.1 Pseudotsuga menziesii
CACAGGCCCTTATGAATTGTAACAACTTTCCACAAAAAAGAATGCCCAGACTGTAACTTGTATACTATAGCATCTTATAGTAAGAGAGTAACTTCTTCCTTTCATAAGATGTCCTTCCTCTAGTTTGGATAGTGGCAAGCAAGTTAGGAAATGCAATATCTAACCCATTGGATGATAAAATTTGAGTGTGAAATCCCCCATGGTGCGCCCTCCTTACAACTGTTAATGCATCCTCTCCTGGTGAATTTGAGTGATCCGTCTTGGATCTACTGCTACCACGTTTTTTCCAAGGCAATCAAGAAAGATATTTCTCCAAGTGTGCCCTCTATACACGATGAACAAAATATCATCAAACCCCTCGCAACTTCTTCAATAACTCAAATATGATGGCCAAGGTGCATATGCAAATCATGACAATGAAGCACTATGAATTGCTTTTTGAATGATTAAATGGTATTGTTTTTTGGAAAAAGGAAGAACATATCATAGACGATAAAACACCAACTTTTGAAAAAAGGAAGAAGAGGTCTCTTTGTGTGGGAGAGGGGTGACTGTAAAAGAGTGGAGACCAAGGTAAGAAGAAGGGGAATTTCTGCATGAATAAACTAGTTGAGGCATATAGAAAAGAGGTACGCAAGAAGGCAGGAGGGAAGATAGGAGGTCGTAAGACAAGGAGAGGGTTTGTGTGAAGAGAGGAAGCCAAAGTAAGAATAGAGGAGTCGTGCATGAGGGACCTCATTATTGTTTTAAAGGAGGTCACATCACAAAAGAAACGGGGTAGATATAAAACAAAGAGAGGAGGTCAAAGCATAAGGAGAGGGTAGAAAGAGGAGAGTAAATGGTTGGCTCAAGAAGGCAACGTTAAGATAACAAAAGGGAGCAAAGAAAAACAAACCAGAGGAGATTGAGAGGATATACAAGGTAGAAAGTGGTTAAGGATAAGGATAAGAAGAAAGATAAGGAAAATAAGAAGAAGATTGGAATAAGATTAAGACGACCCATAAGAAAATTGCAGCAAACACAAGTAAAAAGAATTGCTTTCAATTATTTTGAGAAATCATTGTAATGCCTAGCTGAGACTTAGACCAATAGGCTTGAAGTTTTAGTAACAAAAAAATGGAAAGTCTTTGAGCCCTTTTGATTACAAAGAAGGAGAGCCCTTTGAGGCCAATTATGTGTATTGTATGAATTTTCCTTCATATTAATAGAAGGCAAATGAGCCCATAATTTTAATTCAAGCTCTTGTGTTTGGATGGCTACTTAAATTCCTATGCGTTTGTGAGCTTGAATGGCGCTGCCTTTGAGAAATGATTTAAAAAATAAAATATCGGGACTTGATGTTTCCTTGGTTCTCAACCCTATGATTCTACACATAAGATGTTTGGCCGACCATATATGATAAATGACATGTTCAAGACATTCCTATGATGGACACTTTCAAAACATTTCTCACATTTCTATGATAGATGCCATTTTCAAAATTTAACTTCTTTGATAAATGGTATTATCAAAACTTAGTTGGTTTAGACCAAAATCAATACATTTCTATAATAAATGGCATTTTCAAGATTTGCAAGACTTAATCCTCTTAGGCCAAGGTGGTAGATAACATTTTCAAGACTTCAAGGATACGAAAACCTGAAAATTATATTCCCACAAAAAGAGATTAAATTTAATGCAAATCAGACCGTTGGAGAAGTCTCATTTCACTGTCTCGTTTTTGGGACTGCGGAGACATACAAAGGGTTTCACTGGAGAAATCCGTCAAGCTCATTCTGTGGTAGGGCAATGTAGCGATTTGAGCACAGACTGTCTTCTCACGACGTCATTGAAAATGATCGGAAATTGTTTATCAAGAAAGAGGTTGTTTATCATTTCCACTTCTCAAGAAGCGATATACCGACGGCTGTTTCCAAATCTTAGTAAGTTACATTCATGACCTCCTTGAATTCAGATTTAAAAATTTGGGGTTTTCTCTTACAGAGAATACGATTTTTTTTTATTTTTTTTTCCTTTCTTATCTCTACAAATTTATTGGCAAAACGAAATTATAGATTTGGCTGTGTGCAGCACTCTGTTTTTTTTTTCAAAAATTTTGAGTTATCTTTAACGCTTTACCAGACCATTCATTATCTAGTAGCATTTATATTCTACACCCTTTCACACAGTCACGGGTCCTATTATTTCTGTGGCGCAAAATGTTAAAAATGCAAAAAAAAAATAAAATTGACCAGCAATAAAAGTGTCAATAGAGAGCCCCACCTTTCGTTGTTGTTTTCATTGGCCCGGTGAGGTCTGTATGATCCACATCGAGCAATACTGCAGTTCCATTGCCTGAGCTTTTTTATCATATAATTGTTTCCCTCTAACAAGGTGACAGTAATTGCAGTAATTTTGCAGATGTTTTTAGGTTTGTTACTAAACTAGAACTATTTTTTTAATTGCAAAATGATTAATTATATTTCTGAATTTTCTTGTTTTGTTATTCATGTCTTTGTGTTAGGTTATTTTTCAGTAAATTTTACATTGCAGGTCAAGATGTATTGTTTCAGCTTGGCATGTTTGGTACGTTGAGGGTTCCTTGTAGCTATGGAATTGAACTTAGTTTGAGTTAGAAAGCACATTACTTACAGCTAATAGCTCGAGTTTCTTTCAAACATGGAAAAACTAATATATCAGGCTCTTCTGATATAATTAGTAGAAATGATGCGTCAGGGGATGCCCAGATTTTCTTTGAATTGAGAGAAACCGTTGGAACAGCTATTGTGGGTCCTTTAGGTTCTCCTGAGGTGACGTACCAAAGGATACAGAGATTTACCTTGATTCCAAAGAAATCATTGGAATACCTCTTGTGTGTGTTTCATATTTTCCGAGGAATTCAAAAATTCTATATACTGATTTCTATTTTTTGTTCCATGAAAAAAGCTTTATATCCGATATTTCATAGGACAAATCAGAATGTACCTCATTTTGTCTTGTCAACACATTCGCCAGGTCTTTGCTTTCTCTTTACAAAAAATCCCCAGGAGGGTTTCGTATGCTACATATAAGTTTATAACAGACATCCAATGGCTAGCCTTCCTCAACCTGTGCTTTATAGCATCAAAAATCATTTAGAACTATCCTATTTTCGATGAAATTCATACTCATAAGACATTGACATCCAGTTGAACTGGATAAAACTGCTAACAGAGTTTTACATTCTGAAATTCAATAGAAGGATTGAACAGATTCTGGAACAGAGACTCCTTAAATTCCTGTTCAGACAATAAACCTTCCTGCAAAGAAAAAGCTTCTTTATATAGTTTATCTGCTTGCCCACTGAAATTTCTGTATATATTGGAAAAGGAAATTTCAGAAAACTTCACTTCTGAATTTTTGTTCATGATTGGCAAAAGCACCCAGGTTTTTAATGTGCCATCTACCATTTGCTCAGTTCAGGACCAGTATTGTGTCTTCCATGACCTAGCGGCTTTCTATTTTTCTCTCCACTACAATTTTTGTAAGAAACCACAGAGCGTAAAAACTCAGCTCTATTATCTGTGCCTGAACCTGCTGCAAATTTGAAAGAAATAAAATGATTCTCATATATAAATAAAATGCCTCAAGCTCCACAAATACTTAGGGTTCTTTGACCAGGCCTTGTTTTTATTAATTTCTGGATCTTTCAGGATTCTTGGAGGTTTAGGATTTTCAGTTTTCTGTGAACCTTCGTGGGCACATCTTATTTGGTGGCACATGTGCTTAAATGAAATCTCACTTCCTTGGAATATCATACTATTTCTGGTGAGCCAACCCCTATATTAGTTATAAGAAAGTTTGGCAAAGACTTATCACTGATCAGTTGCCACTGTCTTATCTTTATACCAGTTTTCAAATCTCTCTTAGAGAGATTCCCCTTTCCATTCATTCTTCCTATTTGACAAATTCAATGCTTCTCTGGAAGCTTTCTATTCTTCTCTGGACTGCAATTTTTGCAAGCGACCATAGAGCGTAAAACTCAGCTCTATTCTCTGTGCCTGGGCCTACTGCTAATTTGAAAGAAATGAATGATTTTCCCATTTGAATAAAATGCCTCAAGCTCCACAAATACCTAGGGTTCTTTGACATGCACCGTCAAAGAAACCCCAGGACTTGTTTTTTATTGCTTTCTGGTTCCTTCAGGATTTTTGGAGGTTTAGGATTTTCAGGTTTCCATGGCCCTTCAAAAGCATATCTTATTTGGTGGCACATGTGTACAGGAGAAATCTCACTTCCTTGGAATATCAATGATCATACTATTTCTGGTGAGCCCAACCCCCATATTAGTTGTTACAAAGCTTGGCAAAGCCTTATGAGGTGCCACTGTGTTATCCTTGTACCAGTTTTCAAACCATGTTATAGAGATTCCCTTTTCTTTTTCATTCTTCCCATTTAACAAATTTAGTGCTGCTATCCAGATTCTAAACTCCTCCTTAGAATTTGTTTTTGCATAAAATGTATCTTGCTGCAGGACCATGCCGATTTCTCTTAATACCATTATCCCAGATTAGAATTATGTTTGACAGGTCCAACCAAAGGAAAATTTTAGTTTTGCTAGTGTTACCCCTCAAAATTCCTCTGATTTTGATATTTCCAGCTGTGTATGGACACTCTCTAGGAGTTATACTCAGGATTTCAAACAGCAGATTTTGAATATGCCTCCTGCAGACATTTCCGGCAGGGTTGAGGGTGTATAGTTTTTCCAGAAATGATCAGCTCAAGGATCTGAGTTTAAGGAGTGAATCTGAAATAGATTTTTATTCTGCAGACTGCCATCTTATTAGAAACGTATGGAAGGATCATTGCTATGGCAGGTAAATTATTCTGGACTGAGAGGACTGTGCTTATTTTGTAGCTGAAACAAAGGGGGCAATGAATTTTTTGAAGTTATTGAATGTGGATGTTCTAAAGAGGTTTGCATCACATTATTTCCACCAGTATCTAGGTTTAATTGTGTTGTCGAAGTTATCCAAACAATCAGTCCTGAAAGAGCTAGTTCAAGTAAGGGTTGAGAGTGGCTCTTCCAGTAGATAAGGACTGCGCACAACAGCCTATCAGTGCTGAGGGTACAGAGACATTGGCTTACAAGTTGAGTTCAAGATTATACATGAAGTCGAGATATGCTCATTCCAAGCTACTTCCAGTTGGACCTTCCTATAGATTTGTCAAAGGCAGTTCGTTTCAAGTTTGGTCCTTCGAGGTGATCAACTGAGCTTACCTATCAAATGGTTGATAGGCTTATGCCAAGTGATTGAAATGAAGATTATGGCTTATGCCAAGTGATTGAAACGAAGATTATGTTTGAGCATATGTATTACCTAAGTTCATGACACAGCAGGAGTATAGATTACAAAAATTGAAACTTCCAAGGCCAATTTTGTGCATTGGGGGAGTATTGCAGATTGAACTGCTAGGTAGAGTTTAGGAGGAGTGCCATGGATGGTGTAAGAGTTTGGCAAAGATTTTGAGAAGCATGAAGTTGAGGGTGTGGTACTTCTAGCATCTTTCCATTTATTTTGGCTCCAAGTTAGTCATTGTAAGGAAATTATTTTCTTGACTTCTCTGTAAGCAGGCTTATAATCATTGTGCTTCTGAAAACAACACATACAATATGCAGAACTCAGGAGTTATAACCATCAGTAAGGGGAAGATTATTGAGTTGTGTAATGGGTCATCCAAACATTGCAGCAACATTCTAAGGTAGCTTGTAGGGTAGCCTGTATGCTTTCCCAGTTCATTACCAGCTTTTGATGCACTCAGATATGACACCTATATTTGACAGTGTATGTACAACAAGTCTAGTAAGGCCTGTTAAGGAATGCCCTGCCAAAAATAATGATGAATGAGTCAAACATTCAATATTTGAAGAGCGCTCCACCTACTTGGTTTTTAATACTTGTTTGAGAACATCATAAGGAAGAGCATTGCCTTATGAAGTGCCATTCAAAACATATTTGTGAACCATGTCACCTCTTTATTGAGACGGGTCTCACCTTGAAGAGATGGAAACCTATCTTGATGAGCGATAGGATGAAGTAATGAACCCTTGCCCAGATATCAATGAGGTCCAATTTGTGGGAGGTTGTTGTGAGTTTGTGACAACTCTTTGAACCACTTTTGCACATTGTTCTATGGAGATCCCCCTAAGTTGCATTGAAGTGGGTATGGAAATAGATATAGACAGGGGGTTGGATACGACAAATTTTCAAAAAATCCAGATATGATAAGGCGGGGAAATATATATATATATATATATATTTTTTCGAAGAAAAATTTCTTTGATTCTATTAGAATAAGCATGAATTGACCATGATGGACTTACAAAAGGCTCCTAGAGCCCTACATCTTTTCCTCGGATAGGCCATAATTCCATCTATTGATGCAAAGGCACCATTCTTTCCAAGAAATATATCCATCAAAACATATAGACCAATTATGACTGCAAACCTTACATCACAGTATATTACGAGAGGGTTAAGGTAATAGAACAAAGTCTCTAACTTGTGTGTCCCTAATCTCCTGAAGCTCAATCAATCTAGGTTCCAAATCTAGAGTGAGTTTTGAGAGCCCATCAACTTTTGAGTTCAACTCTCGATAAACATGTGCAAATGAAGTGAACTTGAATTACTGCAGTAGAACTTGAACAATAGAGAGAAAGATGCTGCAAATGAGGAGCAAAAATTTGAATTTTGTTATTCGTCCAATCTATTACCATTTTTGAATCCCTGAAAAGCTGCAGCGGAGTGACGTTCTTGTTAAGGGCAACCTTTAACAATGCCCATAAAGTTGCATTCTCCTCTTTACTATTGGAACGATGTCTTGGCGCGGATTTGATACAATATTTGAAGGTGTCTAAAATGAATAGAACCACCCCGCACCCCCAAGAGGCATCTCCCCTTGGCTTGCACTATTGAAAAAAACCCAAGAAGTGATTTTGTCAGTATGAGGGGGACCAATGATCTTGTTTTGGTAGGCTTGGACACTGTTTTATACTCCTGAGTCCACTGCGACACAACGGAAACCGTCACTTTTGTAGGAACCCAACGATTTTGAAAATAGCAAAATTGTGAGCCCACCAGATACTGTAGATAATGAGGAAGGAAAGGTAGGAAAACTATCTTCCACGGTATCTTGCCACCATCTCTAAACACTCTGATCTAATAGGGTGATGAGCTTGTTGGAGCTTGAATCGAGATCCTTAAAAGAAGCTTCCTAATCTTTATTTGCATAAGGACAAGAGGAGAAAAGATGAGAAACAAATTCTCCATCAGATCTACCTAGGATGCATCTGCTCGAGCCCTGCCAACCTTGTTTTTGAAGGTTATCCCAGATTAAAAGTTTATTGCTTAAGGCCAACTAGAGAGTGATCTTTGACTTCATAGAGCCCAAAGCCTTCCACACCATTGGCCAACACCACATCTTTTCATCTCTGAAGGACTCTGCTACAAAGGCCTCATAATGAGATTTGGCCGAATAATCTCTTAACGAAGCGTTCTTGATCCAAACCAAGCTATCTGGAGTATTAGAGTTTCTCCAGGTGCACAAAGCTAGAGCTCAATTTTTTCACAAAATGATTCCATTCGATTGTTGCTTCACCCCTAAGCCCATGAGCATGAGGGGATTTTGAACCTCTTCCCCATTATTAGGGGACTTGAGCCTGAGCATCTGCCAAGACTAAGAGCCTTTGTTTCCTCAGCTGAGCAATGGTTTACTCTGAGAGCTTATAGTCATTCCTCACATTAACCCAGGGATCTTTGCCAATTCGAACTTTTTTACCATCACCAATCCTCTAGGTTGTCCAATTACCAACCAATGGGAATGCCTGGACTAAAGCCTTCCAACCTATAGAGCCATTTTTGTGAGACTTGTCAGGTTGTCTGAACCATCAACAATAGAAGAACCTGGGGAATATTTTGATTTCAAGACCCTTCCCCAAAGAGATGAGGAATTATGAGCCAAAGGCCTCATAACCATATCTGGCCGAATAATCTCTTGACAAAGCATTCTTGGTCCAAACCAAGCAATCTGGAGTATTAGAGTTTCTCCAGGTGCACAAAACTAGAGATCAATTTTTTCACAAAATGAGTCAATTCGATTGTTGCTTTACCCCTAAGCACATGGGCATCAGGGGATTTTGAACCTCTTCCCCATTCTTGGGGGACTTGAGCCTGAGCATCTGCCAAGACTAAGAGCCTTTGATTCCTCAACTGAGCAATGGTTTACTTTGAGAGCTTATAGTCATTCCTCACACCAACCCAAGGTTCTTTGCCAATTCAAACATTTTTACCATCACCAATCCTCTAGGTCGTCCAATTACCAACCAAAGAGAATGCCTGGACTAAAGCCTTCCAACCTATAGAGCCATTTTTGTGAGACTTGTCAGTTTGTCTAAACCATTCAACAATAGAAGAACCTAGGGAATATTTTGAGTTCAAGACCCTTCCCTAAAGAGATAAGGAATTATGAGCCAACCGCCAGAGAGATTTTGTTGTTAGGGACTGACAGAAGAGGACCGGATTTTCTAGGCGCCATTCTCCCATGTCCTTAGGATTTTCCAAAGTTGTCCATTTGACCAAAGGGATACCATCTTCCTGCTTGCTAGCCGTCCACAAGAAAGAGAGACACTTCTCTTTTATCTTGTTTAAAATACTTTTAGGAATATAAGCAATTGAGGCACAATACACCAAAATGCTTTGTAGTAACGCCTTTAAAAGAACCAAACTACCTCCTCAAGAGAGGAAGCGATTTGCCTAGAATGAAATTCTAGTCTCAACCTTCTTATACAACCATATCCAATCATTGAAGGAGTAGGAGTTAGGTTTCAAAATAAAACCTAAAGATTTGAACCCATCCGAGAGTGGTCTCAACAGAAACGGGACCACATCCTTCATACCAGCTTGTAAATCATCAGATAGGTGATTATAAGAAAGACTGGACGTTTCAACTTTTATTAGCATTCCTGTAGCCCTTTTATATTGTTCCAAAATCGATGAGGCTTTCAAGATTTTCTAGAGAGCCTTCACCTAGCATAATTACATCAAGTGACTATAGCCAACATAGTACTTCTTTTCGACTCAAGTGACTTAAGAGCTTCTAGTTCTGCATCCGAAAATACACCCGAATTGTTTTGAGCATAAAGGTCAACTACCTTTGCCTCCACTTCTTTGAGCTGAGCTTGATGAGTATTTTTGTATGCTTGTCCCCATTCTTTTGAGGCTTTCTTAACGTTAGCAAGGGTGTCATGTAATGCTCCATTACTGATAAACAGGGGATTGACTGAGGAGTAATAATACATGGAGCTAAGAATACATTATTACAACATTATTAGATCATCAGTAGATTGTAGAAGGCCATTGGAGCAGATATCAACAAGCATGCAGGCCTTATTTCATCTTGCATAGGTCAATGAGCAATTAGAATTGCATGCATGCAAAAGTAAAGTTATGCAAACCCTAAAAGTTACATGCAAAATTAAAGTCATGTAAACCCTAAAAGTTGCATGCAAACTCTAAAATCTATATAAGAAGATAAGTCGAACCAAAAAAGGATCCATTATTATTATTCATCATTTGGGATTCGGATTTGAGAGTTCTCTGACCTACTTAGGGTTTAGGGCGGGTTGCCTTGACCTAATTGGATTCGATGGCAAAATCTATCCACCCTAGCCAATACTTGGGGTGAATCAGTCAGGTTCACCATTGTGTTCTTCATTGCATTTTAGATTTATTGTTTTTAGGGCAGCATTGGAACCTCTTCATAGCTGTGCCCATCCATTCAAGATTAAGCAACATTCTCCTTCACTATCTAGGGCACATTCATTAAGCATTCTTCAAAGCAACAAATCTCTATCAGCTGTTGTATGATCTTTTATTGAGGACGTGAATATCCTTATCCTTCTTCCTTCAACCTTGAGCAGCTGTACCCGAGAGAGCAAGTGTGTGTGTAATAATGAATTTGCTTGATCTTCTTTTATAGCCTTGAGTCACCTGTAAGTGGACAAAATTAGAAAAAATAAAATAACATTATTTTATTCTTTTCTAATTTTCACTTTTACCTTTTTCTCCAAAAAGGTCCTTTATGTAATTTTTATTTTATCTGTTGTCCTTTTCCTGTGGTCAAAAAATACTTATGTATTTTTTACTTTACTTGTGGTCCTTTTCCCGTGGTCCAAAAATACTTATGTATTTTTGACTTTCACCTGTGGTCCAAAAGTACTTATGTATTTTTGACTTCACCTTTTAGTCCTTTTCCAAGTGCCCCTGTGAACATCAGTTGTGGTCTTTTAATTCCATTCAAAGTAGATCATCATAAGCCAAGAGATTTACTAATGCTTTTATTCCACACTCTGTGTGACACCAAGATCAGGTACCAGGGTAACTTAACCAAGGGTAGCTAAGCCTTGGAGAAGTATACAAAGCCCATAGATCAAGGGTTAAAGTGTCACAGATGCCTAGACCTAGTCTAGGGCTTACAGTTCCTTCCTGGTAACACCCCTGGTGCCTACGCCATGGGTTGCATAATTTGACCCTAGGTCAAATACTTGGTAACAAACCAAGCGCCTCCATTGTCCAAGAGAATGGCTACTCAGAACTAAGCTGATTCTACAAGTACTAGACTGGTCCACATCGTGCTCTCAGACCACATGTCTACCATTCAATAGAATGGTCACTCAACACTGGGTTGAGTCTACCCAGGGTAGAGCTGGGTCCATATCATGGTTAAGGACCAGATATCTACCATTCAACAAAATGGTTACTCAACACTGGGTTGAGTCTACCCAGAATAGAGCTGGGTCCATATCATGGTCAAGGACCAGATATCTACCATTCAACATAATGGTCACTCAACATTGGGTTGAGTCTTCCCAAGGTAGAACTCGGTCCACATCCTGGTCATGGACCAGATGTCTTCATTCTCCTAAGAGAATGACTCTCGATGCTGCTTAGAAAATTCAACACTCCCTCTCAGCGAGAGAGGCATTCTCTGCCATACCAAGCTTGTCACGAAAGTACACGAACTTTGATGTTGACAGAGGCTTGGTCAAGATATCTGCAATCTGTTCACCTTTATGAATGTACTGCAACTTCAGAGCACCTCTCTGCACTAGGTCTCTGATGAAATGATACCTCATTTCAATCACTGAGTTCTCGGAAAGCTTCATGCAACTCTGATTATCACAGTGGATGATCGTTGAGTCAAGCTTTCCTTCGAACAGATCAGATATAGGTTTTTTGAGCCCAATTTCTTCCTTGCAGGCATCACTTGCAACAACATACTCTGCCTCAGTTGAACTCTGAGCCATGGAATCCTGCTTCCTGTTGGTCCAAGAGATCATTCCAGATCTCATCTTGATGCAGTAATCATAGGTACTTTTCTGGTTTATTGCACTGTCAGCCCAATCTGAATCAGCATATACAGATAACATTACTCCGCTGCTGGAAGTAACCCTGAGCCCATAAGTGTTGGACATGAACTGACTCAGAGCATTCTTTGTGTCTGGTCTCGTATATATGAGATACATCTAGGATCCAAAAAGCTGTCTATATAGGGTAGAGTCTGAACTATGTGAACTGGTAGTTGAGTCATCCAACTTTGCCAAGTTGGTAGTCATGGATATGCCCATAGACTTGTAGTCCTGCATCCCAAATCTCTGCAAGATGTACACCGCATACTTTCCTTGTGTTAGGAAGATCTTGCCTGGATTTTGCTAGACCTCTATGCCAAGGAAGTAATGCACTAATTCAGGATCTTTCATCTTGAATTCAAAGGTAATCTCCCTCTTACACAATTCTGTCAACTGTTCATCATCTGCAAGAGAACAAGTATCAAGACATGATTAAGAACAACCTCAAAGTACAAGTTAGACTTAGTTGTATTTTTGGAAAACACCAAGTTATGGAGCAATCCATCAATCCTCGCATACCAGACTCTCAGAGCATACAAGGCTTTCTTCATAAATCCTTCAGGTTGTTCAATATGAGCTTCCTCCTCAATTTTACCATTGAGGAAGACTGTCTTTACATCCATCTAATGTAACTTCCATTCGAATAATGCAACCAGTGAAATGATGGCTCTAAAGGTAGTATTTCGGACAATAGGAGCAATTGTCACTACTGACTTTCCTGTTGGTTCAAGAACAACTTCCCACACATCATTTTTCATGATTGAACTGTACTCTTCAATCATGGCATCAAGCCATACTTGTTGACTTGCTGCTTCTTTGGAAGGTTTTGTATTGTCAAGCTGACTCATTAGACCTGAGAACGTCTGTGGTCTTTCTCTGAAAGTCCCGAGAGGAGCTTTATGCTTCTTGCCTTTTTCTACCATTTCTTGGTATCGAGCTGATTTCTTTTTGTAAGGAGGAACTTCAAGTAGTTCTTCTGGTGGATTTTCAGTGTCCTCTAGAACATCTGGAATTTGATCCTCAAATTCCTCTTCCTCCCTCTGAGTTTTTGAAACTGGAGAGTTTCTCATGGAAGATCACATATTTGCTGACTATCTACTGTAAGCCTGCAAGTGTTGTGTAGTGAAGGTGTTCAAACCTTCTTTGCCACAACTCACATGGATCAACTACATGAGTGGAATCCTCAGAAGCCTTGCAAAGGCCTCCCTCTTGAACTTGAATCTGTACTGCTGAGCTTAGGTCTTCATTTTTTGCCCATAGAAGGACTTTCTTGTCCATAAAGAGGACTTTGAAGCCCTTGTCCTCTAAGCTAGCAACAAATAAGAAATTCTTCTTTAAATCAGGAACATAAAGAACATCATCAATATGAAGAACCGTACCTGAATCAAGTTGAACGAAAGTTGAGCCAACTCCTTTAATCTTGTAAGTGGAGTCATCTCCAAGTTCTTCCTGAGTGGTGAACTTCTTCTTTCTGTAACTGGTGAGAGCTCCACAACCACCTGTCATGTGCCTGGAGTCACAACTGTCCACCAACCAAGAAGTGGAACAATATGAGAGAGAACCAGTTAGAGCAGAAATCAAGTAGTACTCTCTTCTAGGTTCTTCAGTTTTGTTAGCCTTGGTTTTCTTCTTCTTCTTTGGTTCTTCATCTTCTTCTTCCTCTGCTTTCGCAGCAGATGCTTGAAACCTTCTCTTGGGTTTCTTCTTGTTCTGCTTGCAGTCTTTAGCAAAATGTCCGAACTTGTCGTAACTATAACATTCCACTTTAGACATATCAGAAAACTTACCTTGAGGTTTCTTTCCCTTCTTTTGCTGAAAGAAAGGCTTCTTGAACTTCTTTGTCTTTGTTGCAAGTGCAAGGTTGTCCTCCTTGATTACCTTGCCAGAGGTCCTTCCTTCTTCTTCTATGCAATCATGCCAAAGCCTTTCAAAAGTTGGTTGATTCTCTCGTCCATTGACGGATGCCATGAAAGTTTCCCAAGAGCTTGGGAGACCATCAACCGCTGTTTGCACAAGGTCATCATCATCAACAGTAATACCAATAGCAATGAGTTGATCTCTTACCTATGCAATCTTCGTGAAGAAGGAACCAACGCTTTCATCTTTGTTCAGCTTCAAAGAATTTAGCTTCCTCTTCAAGACTCTCTTCTGACTGGGAGCCTTCTTTTCATATAGTTTGACCAAAGTGTCAAAGCATTCTTTAGCAGTCTTCAAAGATGTGATGTTGGGCATCACTGACTCTTTGACATAATCATAGATGATTCTTCTGGTCTTACCTTGCTTCCTTTTGTAAGCAAGCCTTCCAGCATTTGAAGTTGGCTCTTCAATGACATTAAGAACAATGTCATCCAAGTCATTCTCTTCTAGAATGGCTATTAACCTGGACTTCTAGGAGTTGAAGTTGGCTGAACCATAGAGTTTCTCTTCCGGTTTGAAACCATTGGTGGTCATCTCTATCACTTAGTCAAATGTTAGATCTGCAAATCTTATCCCAAGATCTAGTGAAAACAACTGCAGGGTCCCTTTACTGTCTTTTCACATGCTAAGCTTTGATACCATGTTGAATTTTAGCACTAGCATGAATACTTAAAAAATTTGTAGATTAACTTAAACAAATGACAAGTGCAGTAAAATAACATTCATCACATCAACACAATAGACACAACAGTTTTTCACTAGGGAAACCTTTAAAGGACAGAACCCCCAAAAAGCATTAGTAACTCATCGTGTAAATGAGATGAGTAAGAAATTCTTCAAAAAGTTCCTCAAATCCGTAATGGGGATAAACCACAATTCACAAATGATCAAATTCACACACAAAAAAAACAAAAAATGGTTTTTTACTAAGTTAGGGATTTTTTTTCCTAACTTTTTCTCTCCTGCTATAATTAGTAGGTTTCACAAAACTGACTGTCTGGCTGCCCAAATTTGTTTCTGCCCACTTCCCTGTCAAAAGGAGGATGCCCAGATCTGAATTCTTGCTGCCCGAGTTTATTTGCAGCCTGCCCAGATTTGTCCAAGATTATTGGCAACCTGCCCAGATTGATAAACTCTGTATGTCCATACTTTTATCATGTCTGCTCGGAATATCTCTACATACATGAATATCTTCTGTCTCAGCCCGTGACTTGATGTGCTATCCGGAATGGGCCTGTCTGCTGCTTGAGGGCTATTGGGCAGCCTTACTGCTGCCTAAAACACCTGCGCATCCCTGTTGTAATTTTCGGAAGGCTGGCCATGGCTGCAACAATCAGCCCAGAGGACTCTGTTGTATGCCCGGAGGGGTAAGAACTACGCGGAATGTCTGTTGTGTACACAATAGCCCTTTATGGGCTGACTG
Source organism: Pseudotsuga menziesii (assembly GCA_001517045.1). NCBI lineage: Eukaryota > Viridiplantae > Streptophyta > Pinopsida > Pinales > Pinaceae > Pseudotsuga > Pseudotsuga menziesii. The sequence goes on from LPNX010895270.1 coordinate 489,763, forward strand.
TTGGGTAGCAGAGGGTCTAAACAGACCCAACAAGCCTTACGGGTCTATGGGATGCTACCCCAAACCCTATGGGTATGTCTATAGGCTGCCCAACGGTAGATCAACAGTCTCGGCAGCCCTAAAAGGGCTTTCCCAATGGCTGCTCGTGAAGCTGGAGGAGAGGGCCAAGACCTAGAAGGTGTTGCCCACGAGAAGAAGAAGAACAATCAACATAAGAATAGGGTTGCCCAAAATATTGTAGAAGACTGCCCGAGATTGTGGCTGCCTCTAGATGAAGAAGATGAGGTCTAAGGGAAAAACCCTAACTTATGAAGAAGATAGACCTGTCGATGCCTTCTTGATGATGAAACCCTAGCTTAGGGTTTGTCTTTGATGGACAATGATGATGCCCTAGCTAGACTCATCCATGCTAGGGCACAATCACAAAATTTTCTTCCTTCAACCTTGAGCAGCTGTACCTGAGAGAGCAAGTGTGTGTGTAATAATGAATTTGCTTGATCTTCTTTTATAGCCTTGAGTCACCTGTAAGTGGACAAAATTAGAAAAAATAAAATAACATTATTTTATTCTTTTCTAATTTTCACTTTTACCTCTTCTCCAAAAAGGTCCTTTATGTATTTTTGACCTTGATCTAAGGTCCTTTTCCCGTGGTCCAAAATTACTTATTTATTTTTTACTTTACCTGTGTTCCAAAAATACTTATGTACTTTTGACTTTCACCTGTGGTCCTTTTCCTCTTGTCCAAAAGTACTTATGTATTTTGACTTTGACCTTTTAGTCTTTTTCCAAGTGCCCCTATGGTAATTACCTGTGGTCTTTTAATTCCATTCAAAGTACATCATCATAAACCAGGAGAGTTACTAATGCTTTTATTCCACACTTTGTGTGACACCAAGATCAGGTACTAGGGTAACTTAACCAAGGGTAGCTAAGCCTTGGAGAAGTACATAAATCCCATAGATCAAGGGTGAAAGTGTCACACATGCCTAGACCCAATCTAGGGCTTACAGTTCCTTCCTGGTAACACACTAGGTGACTCAGCCATGGGCTGCATAATTTTGACCCTAGGTCAAATACTTGGTAACAGTCCAAGCACCTCCATTCTCCAAGAGAATGGCTACTACTCTGAACTAAGCCGAGTCTACCAGTGCTAGACTGGTCCACATTGTGGTCCTGGACCAGATGTCTACCATTCAACAGAATGGTCACTCAACAGTGGGTTGAGTCAACCCGGGGCAGAGTTGGGCCATATCATGTCAAGGACCAGATATCTACCATGAACCAAAATAGTTACTCAACACTGGGTTGAGTCTACCCATAACAGAGCTGGGTCCATATCATGGTCAAGGACCAGATATCTACCATTCAACAGAATGGTCACTCAACATTGGGTTGAGTCTTCCCAGGGCAGAACTGGGTCCACATCCTAGTCCTGGACCAGATGCCTTCATTCTCCTGGGAGAATGACTCTTGATGTTGCTCAGAAAAATCAACATTAAGTTGTGCTCTCATTCTGTGTACAAAGGAACCAAAGTTGCCTTTGATGGAAGTGTTGTGCCATCACTATGATCTGTTGTGCTCTCATGTTGTGTGCAAGGAAACGGATGTTGCTTCTGTTGGAAGTGTCGTGCCATTAAGGATTTGCTATGTATGTATGCTCATTGTGCCCAGCTATAGTAGAAGACTAGTCCCAGCAAGAAGTTAAAATGCTAACACCCTTCTTTGCGAGGAAAGTATTCTTCATGAATCCAAGTTTCTTTGTCAACCTCTAGAACTTCCTTTAGCCAGGGGTTTAGTCAAAATGTTTGCACTTGCAAATACAAAGGTACATACTCCAGGATCACTAAGCCCTTTGGAACTGTTATCATGCAAATGGTGCTTTCCCAGTCATAGGAGGGTGTCCCTATAAGGCATATACTACAATCTGATCTAAAATTCTGCACATGTTACGAAGAAAACAACATACAAATCGCCCTCTTTGACTGTCCTAGAACAATTAAGAGCAGGGTTAATTTCAAGCACTAAGTTCAAACGTCAAATGGTTTAGATCAAGTTTTAGAAGTGACGATAACATGGGATCAAATTGAAATGAAATCAAAAGAACAATGTCCTGAGTGGAGGAAAAATCAAAACAAAATCATATAACTACCAATCAATACCAACAATTTAACCATTAACAACAAAAAAACAAAGAACTAGAATAAGCATAACTGGTTTAATCACTTATAACCCAAAAGATTTTCTGCATCATAGTGGATGATAGGTGACAAGTGGTCAATGGTCTCCTTGATAGCAATAGCAGTAGTGGTGTACGTGTGGTGGTTGCGAGTGAAATGTTGTTTTGCTACTACAATTAATGCTCCAAAGCGAATTCTCTTACCCTCTCTTTGCTCTTTCATCTCACTATATAGTACCCCTTGTTTTTCCAAGAGAAGTCGATCTCCCTATTGCTTTTAGGAAGTAGTAACAAAAGACACAAAAACTCCTAATCCTTGGCATGGAAGTCACTTCAGTGAGTGTTTTCTTCTTCTGTTTTAGTGATTTTCTTCTTTATCTCCTCTAGGTTAACTTATTCATTTCTTGATTTCAAGACTTTTCACTACCTTGCATCTCAACCTTTGTATACAAGGTCATCTCTACTGTGACTGTCTAGGTAGGGTGATTTGATTTACTCCCTTCTTAATGGCAAGGTAAAGCTATTGAGGATATCCCTTTCGATGCTAGTACTCATTTCTTCTCCAGCTGGCTGTCACACAGGGTGTCATCACAAAATTTATGTCTCAAATCAGAAGATCAAACTCTCTTTCAAATACCCTTGCATGCACCGTAGTACCATGCAGGTAAAACAACATACTAGCAAAGAGATCTTCCCATTGTTAAACATTGTTACCTGAGATTTATAGCTTCCATGATTTTGCCAAGATTGATTAGCTCATCCATGCTGTGATTTTCAAGTTGTGGTAATTTGATTTTCTTCTTTCTTAAATGTGCAAGGTAAAGCTGTATAGGATTTCCCTTTTGATGCTAGTCTTCTTTTCTTCTCCAGTTGTCTGCCACACGGGTGTCATCACAAAATTTATCTCTTTAATCAGCAACTGGAACTCTCTTTCAAATACCCTTCCATGCACTGAAATACCATGCATGTAAAACGATAAACTAGCAAAGAGATCCTCTCATTGATAAACATTGTTACCCTAGATTTATAGCTTCCGTGGTTATGTCCAGATTGATTTTCAGTTGTAACAGGACCTGCTGACTTTTATACGAAACAACTCAATGCCAGTTTGCTCAATGATTATCAAACATTCTTTACTTTAGAAATTGCCATTGTATGAATTTCTGTAGCATGCCCTTATTGCTTGAATTTTTTGTTGACAAATTGTTGTCAAACTCGGTGAATTTTGGAGCTAATTTGGTTGTGAATAAACGGTTACTTCATGACTTATAACAGTTGTCCTACAGTTGTTCTTGTACAATAAATGCAACGAAATTCCCTATCTACTTGCATTCTCCATGGGAATCTATGTTTTTGTGCCAATTTCAACACCTTTTTCAAGTAAACTAGGACTGTGCTGTCCACTAGGCCGATTTGTTTAAATGTTAATTTATGTGCTCAATACGCTCCATGAATTTTGTTGAAGTCTTGAAGTTGAAACCATTATGCATACTACCTGTCTGAGTTAGAGTTCATTTGGGTGGCGATGCTGAGGTTTTATACTCTGTTAATCTTTGTTGCTATCTTAGAAACAACATACCTCTTTTTCACTGTCTTTTATTGGATAAAAAATAATGGTTGCTGCTGCCTTCAATTTTATGCACACTTGATCTAGTTGTATTTTCCAACCCTCCAAGGATATAACACCTATTAAAAATGAACGGAGTAATCAGTCTGCATGCAGCAATTTTTAATTGCATACATTAAACATAATTCTGCTTATGTTTATATTTTATGCGATGTGCATATAAAATACTTTCTTCTATCCACTCTTAATATTTTTAAAGTGTATCATGATAGGGAAATATCCTTTCGTTCCATTTATAGAAAATTTGATTGCTTGATTTTTGTTGTCTTTGTAGGTCATGTTTACAGTCATCCTCGATAGCGAGGATCAGAGTTTTACTCAGCGTACTTAGTGTTGCAAAAGGCATCTCATCAACTTTCACACTAGATGTCTTGCAAACTTGTTATGCAAGGGTGTTTAACTTGCAAACTTGTTATGCAAGAGTGTTTGACTTGCTCCCTTGCATTTCTTATGAACAGAAATAACACAATTCTTGAGTGCTCACACGATAGTGCCAACGAACCTGTTATGAAGGAAAATATATGCCATACCTTTTAACCCAACCCTAAAATCCAAGGTGAAATAAGCCTAGTCAACAAGTCAAGTCATACTGGAAAACATGGCATACCTTTCAACCCAACCTTAAAATCCAAGGTGAAATAAGCCTAGTCAACAAGTCAAGTCATACTGGAAAACATGGCATACCTTTCAACCCAACCTTAAAATCCAAGGTGAAATAAGCCTAGTCAACAAGTCAAGTCATACTTGGCACTATCTTGAGGCGAAATTGGGATTGGGTCCATTTTAAGCTTTTCCAAACAAATGACAAAGGTAAAATAAAGCATTAAGGGTGAAATAAAGCTTTAAGGGGCTCTTACAGTGGCACAAAATGTTCCCTTGCATTTCTTCTTATGAACAGAAATAACACAATTTTTGATTGCTCATGCAATAGTGCCAACGAACCTGTTAGGAAGGAAAAGATGGCATACCTTTCAACCCAACCATAAAATCCAAGGTGAAATAAGTCAACAAGTCAAGTCATACTTGGCGTTATCTTGAGGCTAAATTGGGATTGGGTCGATTTTAAGCGTTTCCAAACAAATCAGAAACGTAAAATAAAGCTTTAAAGGTGAAATAAAGCTTCAAGGGGCTTACTGGGGCACATAATGTTCCATATTTTGGACACTAGATTTTAAAAAAAAGGTCAGAAAAAATACCTTCGGTCGATAATGAAAAGAGATATCATTGAATGCATAGCATGATGTATGGATCAACGTGTTGAATCTAAACATTTCATACAAATTTTTAATAAGGGCATGTCTATTGTTTTGCTTCTCAAAGATTTGACCCACTTTACAGCTACTCTTTGAAGTGAAGAAATAACTTTATTTTATTGCTCGGGGTTTAGACCAATGAATATATACCCCTTAGGGGGGGTTACACTAGTGATCGGATGAAAGGTTGGACGGACATAGAGCGTAGAGACAGGAAGGATAAAATTTTAGGCAGATGCTGGGATAAATTAAGTATATGACCATTTGTGAATGCATCGCCAAATGTATGATATACATTTTGGGGTGAAATTTGTAAATATTTGTAAAATGTTTTTTTTATTAAAATTAAAAAAAAATATGACATTTTTAGGTGCTTAAGGGACCGTGGACTCTTATGATTCAGAAACAGACTTTTAGTGTGATGTGAAAGTGATGTACCTGTGATTATCACAAAATATATGTACCTGTGATTATTACAATATATATATATATATATATATATATATCCACCTATTAATACTCTTATATATCAAAGACCATCAAGACCATCCATTATAAATCTATATTAATGCATATATAGATGGATTTTACCCCTATTAAGAAGGTCCATTAACAATTTAGAACCAATCTATATTAATGCATATATAGATGGATTTTACCCCTATTAAGAAGGTCCATTAACAATTCAGAACCAGATAAAGGTATTCTTTGTTATATTCTCATTATTCTTTGTTATATACTCATTATATTCCTATGAGATGTTGACAGAAAATCAGATATTCAATAATTCGCCAATATCCACTCGGGGTGAAATCTGTAAATATTTGTAAAATGAATATTTTATTCAAATTAAAAATTAAGAATTTGCTTTCTTTGAATTTTGTAAGGAAGCAAATAATCATATTTATATGTAAATATTTTTAAAATATTAATATATTAAATATTTTATTAACATTAAAATTTAAATAATTAAAAATTAAGTAATTAAAAATTAAGTTTATATATAAAGAGAGAGTTTACTTTTTGCATTATTTTGATATTATCTTTGAAATTGAGAACTCACAAAATTAAAAATAAATAATTAAAAATTAAGAATTTGTTTTCTTTGAATTTTGTAAAGAAGCAAATAATCATATTTATATATTTGTAAATGTTTTTAAAATATTAATATAATGAATATTTTATTAACATTAAAAAATAAATGGTTAAAAATTAAGTTATATATAGAAAGAGAGTTTTAGGCACTATCTTTGAAATTGAGAACTCGCATTGATTGGGTTTTTTTAAAATGTGCTTTTTTTTAGAAAAATAAAAATAAAATAAGCTATACAAATAAATATATTAAAAAATTAAAATATATAATTTCTTTTTTTATATATTAATATAATGAATTGAATATTCTATTATTTTATTTAAAAAATAGTTTTCTGAGATAGCAGTGGTTAAGAGTTGTAAATTGTAAGTAAAATATTTTGGGATCTCAAATAGATTTATGCAATAGGTTAACCCAATAATTTTTTATTAAAAAATATCAAATTAAAATAAAGTTATGATATTTCATTTAGCTTTTAATTTCTTATCTAAATATAAAAAAAGTCAAATTAAATAAAATCATAATATTTTGCAAAAATAAAAATATCATAAATTCTCTTTTTATATTTCAATTAAAAAGTAATAAAACTTTAAGCTTTAAAGAATATAGTTTACGTAACTTTTTTTTTTAATATAGTTCTTTTTTTAATATAGTTTACCGTAACTTCTTTTAAAATGGAGAAATGTTTAGATTTTTTCTAAATATATAATATAAAAAATTACATTATATAATTTTCACACCAATTAAAATATATATATATAACTAGAAATTTCTCCATTTTAAAATTTTCATACTAAACTGAATTCTTTAAAGCTCACAACTTTATTATCTTTTAATTAAAATATAGTAAAGATAGTATAGAGAATTTAATTGAAATATAGTATAAGAATTGAAATAAAAAATCATTAATTATATATATATATATATATATTAATTAAATTTTATGGTAATTTTTTAATTATTTATTTATTAACTAAAATTACATTGTGTTATTATTTTTAAAATAATTATAATTATTTTTAAATTTTTTTATTTTATAAAAAGATTATTATATTACTATTTTAAAAATATTACAATTTTTTAAGACATTATTTAATATGTTTTTTAATTTTAATAAAATCTTTACAAAATTAATTTATTATATTAATATTTTACCATATTTTTTTTATGTTTTTTAATTTTAATAAAATCTTTACAAAATTAATTTATTATATTAATATATTAGTAAATTTTTTTTTCTAATTTTTCTTGTAAAATGCATATTTTTTTCCTAATTTTTTCTTGTAAAATGCATATTTTTTTCCTAATTTTTTCTTGTAAAATGCATATTAAAAAAAATAAGTTTTTTTTTTCAATATTGTAAATTAAATGTTAAAAACAATGGATGAAAAGCAAAATTGAAACATTATAATTTTATTTAATATATATTTTTTAATTAAAATATATCAATTTTAAGTTTTTTTAAAATTAGTATTTTAAAAATAATTTTAATTTTTATAATATATTTTATTTTGTTTGAAAATTTATATTTAAAAAAATAGACATTTATGTATTTTAGGGATGATATTATATTCATGGTAAACTAAATTCTTTAAAACTTAAAGCTTTATCATTTTTTTATTGAAATATATAGTATAGAAAATTCATGATGTTTTTGCAAAGGAACTTAAAAAGGATAAATTAAATTGAAAATACATAACAACACAAATAAGTTAATCATAAATACACATCAAATATCTTACAAACATTATATTTCAATTTTTGTTATTATCCAAAATAATAAATCACTCTTCCAAAAATATTTAGTTTAGTTTTGAGAATTATAAATTATAATCATTGTAAGCATAAAATCATATATGAAATCCAACATAAAATCATATATGAAATCCAAATAATAAACATTGATGAAATCCAAAAAATAAATATTATAACTTTATTTAATTTATTTTTTTTAAAAATATTTTTTTTAATTAAAATATATAAATTTTAAGTTTTTTTAAATTAATATTTTAAAAATAATTTTAATTTTTTTAATATATTTTAATTTGTTCAAAAATTTATATTTAAAAAAAACATACATTTCTCTATTTTAGGGATGATATTATATTCATGGTAAACTAAATTCTTTAAAACTTAAAGCTTTATCATTTTTTTTATTGAAATATATAGTATAGAAAATTTATGATGTGTTTTTGCAAAGGAACTTAAAAATGATAAATTAAATTGAAAATACACAACAACACAAATAACAACACAAATAAGTAATCATAAATACACATCAAATATCATATAAACATTATATTTCAATTTTTGTTATTATCCAAAATAATAAAGTACTCAACTATTCGAAAAATATTTAGTTTAGTTTTGAGAATTATAAATTATAATCATTGTAAACATAAAATCATATATGAAATCCAAATAATAAACATTGATATACGCTATTATGAATGCACATCGCACATCGATTTTTTATGAACACACAAATATATTGTAAAAATTTAGGTTCCATAAAGGAGATGTTCTTGATAGGTCCTAGCAAATTCTTAAGGTGTTGTAATACACAACAAACATACAATCATTAAGCACCAAACATACAATCATTAAGCACCAAATATTCATCGTTGCACATTGCAAATTGTATGTACACAAATTACAAACATTTTTCATTTCAATCATTACAAACGAATAAATTGTAAATACACAAATAAATGTTCCATTTGAGATTTTTGTTAAATAAACATCTTAAAATAAAATGTATACACATTTCAAAACACATCTCAACATATTATACACAAACATTTTGATTACACAAGTATACAAAAAAAACTCATACAACAATCCTAAATACACATCAAAATTATTAAATATAGAAACACAAATATTATACATCGTATTTTGATCATTAACATTGCTCTTCAAATTTTTAGTTTAATATACATATCAATATGCACCACAAATGAATGCATGAATGCATATCTAATTTTGATCAATACACAGATTCATTAAATACACACATTTATTATGCATTAATGTTGCCTAACGATAATTAATTAGAAATTCATTTACCCAATGCTACCTACATTTCTATGTTTGTGTATTTATAATTTGGGTTGGTAGGTGTAGGGAGGTCTTTTTGACCCATAAGGAAATATTGGTATGGGCATTGGATCTAATAATCATGATGAGAGATATGTTTTGTATTTTGGACTCAAGTTGTCTCTTGAAATTGGCATTCGTTCTTTAATAGTGGTTGGGTATTCTTTGCTAGTCCTCTCACAAACTAGACGTGGAAAATAAATTCTTAATCAAATATTTGGTTGTCTTCATTATCATATCCTTAGCCTTCTTTCTCATTTCCATTCTCTTAAATATTTTCACAAAAGAAGAGTACTTAACTCAATGGCTGATGTATTGGCTAATCGTGCCTCTCAACTCCCTAGGGGGTAGAAAATTAGGACTATTCAAAACAATTGCATCTCCCCTAAATTTTATGGATTGCAAGCTATTCACTTATATGTTTTGGTGGTGGTCGATTTTTTCTTGTGTTGGCAAGATGGACAAGTGTTGGGTTAAGGTTCTTTCATATTGTGATATAGCCTGGGGTATTTTAACGTGTTGTCAAGTTCTTTAAGGAGATGAGATGTTTTGCCCCCTTCACTCTTTACTTCAGTTTGGGGATTATTCTCATCGTGAGCTCTATCAGTATTTTGAGAGCTCCCAAGGACTTGATCGCCTTCTCCTTTGTTTGGGGAGGCGAACATTGTGAGGGTGCCGACTATCTTCAATGGTGTTCACATGTAACTTTATGCAACCCCTCACTCTTCTTTTGGTTTCCAAATTTGGGATTATGTACCTCGCTGTCAGTTTAGCAATCACGTTTTTCCTGAAGGTTTCTTTCTTTGGACTTTTGAGAATTTGACAATTCTTCTTCTATTGCCACTGAGAATACTTTTGATATAGATTTTGATTTTGAAGCTGAAACTGCTCCTTCCGAGGAGCTTGATTCCCGAAATGATTTTGGTATCTAGTCTCTATGTATGCAGTTTTTTTGTCTTTTGTTAATCAAGCAATATGTTAGAATCTACAGTAGTATATAGGATTTTTTGTTTTATGGAGCATAAACTCTTTAATCACGATAATTGTATGGCTATATTTTCAGACTTCCATCATCAAAATCATGGAATGAATGCATTTTGTATCTTTTGTTGAATTTCATTTAATGTTTTATCCATATAGCAATATATGTTTGTGTTAAAAAAGGTATTATATAAGTTATACAAAACTACAGGAGACACTTGTCTTAAGTGATGTTGGAATGCATTTTGAAAGATTTTGAGAAAATGGTTAAAGTTTTTTAAGTGATGTTGGAATGCCTTTTGAAAGATTTTGAAAAAATAGTTAAAGTTTAAGTCATACTGAATTGCATTTAAATAATGTAATATTTTTATATGCAAATATTATGAGTAATCCTTAAATGAAAAATAAAATAGACATTTTTTTTCCAAGAATTTTTAATATAAATTTTGCATGATTCTTATATATTTTAAAATTAAATTGTAAATACACAACCATATAAATAAATTAAATACCATAGAAATATTACATTTCAAAATTTTACCACTACCCAAAAATAATAAATTACTTAGATAAATAAATATGTATTTGAAAAAGGTTTTGCTCAAGTTTCCAAAATCATAATTTCTCTATTAAGGAGGCCAATGTTTAGTGTTCATTTTCCCACTCCACACTTAATGTGCATATACTCTAACCATATTGTTTATTTTATTTTAAATGACATATCAACTTTCTATCATAATAATTGTAAATATATACAAATGATCCAAAAAACAAGCATTGTTATACACTTGTGAATGCACATCATTTTTTAATCAATATAGAAAAAAGTATTGTAATACACAAATGTACAATCATTAAGCATCCAATGTTCATGACACAAACTAATTTTAAGTACAACAACATAAAAACATTTTGCATTTCAATCATTACAAACAGATAAATTGTAAATACACGTATATATGTTTCACTTGAATTTTTTTATATCAAAATATGTACTAAATATCGTGTAAATATCATCAAATGATTCAAATAACAAACATTGTTGTACACAATCATAAATGCACATTAATTTTTTATCAATACTTAAAAATATTATAATACATAACCATACAAATATTAGGTATTAAATATTAATCATTATACAAACAAATTATGAACACACAACCATACATATGAAATTCAAACAATGATAATCAATATCAAAATTTGTAAATATTATAAACATTAGATGCACAATTTTTTTTTGTAAATACACAAACATATTAATGAGATTAATGAGATGAAATATAAATAAAAACATATTAATGAGATTAATGAGATGAAATATAAATAAAAACATTTATACGCAATCATGAATGCACACCAAATTTTGATTAATTCAACATACAAACATTAAGTATAAAATATTAATCATTACATAAGCAAATTGTAGACACACAATCATATATACAAAATTTAACCAATAATGAATACACATGAAATTTTGTAAATGTATAAAGATATAGCCTTGCATATGAAATTAAAACAATAATCATGAATACACAACAAATTTTGTAAATATATAAACATTAATCACACAAAGAAAATGTAAATACGCACATATAGAAATGACATGAAACTAAAATAACAAACATTATTATACATAATCATGAATGCACATCAAATTTTGATCAATACATGAAAATGTTGTAATTCCCAAGATACAAGCATTAGATGCCAAATATTAATCATTACACAAACAAGTTATAAACACAACCATACATATAAAATTTAAACACATGGATACAAATGAAATTTTGTAAATACATAAACACAAACTTTAGAGGCACACATAAATTGTAAATACACAAACACAAACTTTAAAGACACACATAAATTGTAAATACACAAACACACTTTAAAAACAGAAATTATAAATACACAAACACAAACATACAAACATTGCATTTAAAATTTTTATTAGTACCCTAAAATAGTAAATTACTTAGATTATAGATACATACATACATACATACATATACATATATATGAAAATAGAAACATACATTCTCTACTAATTAGGTCAACCATGAGAAAATTGAAACTCATTTGACCATCTCGTGCTAGGCCCCACTCTCCCCCTTCCCACCCAACAAAAGAAACAAACATTACATTTCAAATTTTTATAACTACTCCAAAATAGTAAATTATATACTATTTGAAAAGAGCTTCTCTTAGCTTCGAGAATCATACATTCTCTACTAACGAGGCCAACCACGGGAAGGTGGAAGCTCATTTGGCCCCCCCCTCACTTCTAACCTATAATTACACTACACTCATCACTCCCCAACCCAACCATACAAATGAAACTCAAACATTAAACATATTACCAATTACACAGTACAAAATAATGCCATCAAACAATAAACATATCATCATCATTATCAATCACAAATATAATACAAAATATCGAGAAGACAAACACAAACATGCCATTTAGCAACAAACATATCATCATCATTATCAATCACAAATATAGTACAAAATATTAGGAAGACAAACACAAACATGTCATCAAAGAACAAACACATCATCATCATTATCAATCACAAACTAAGTACAAAATATCATGAATACACAAACACATTGTCATCATTATCAATCACAAACATAATACAAAATATCATGAATACACAAACGCAAACATGTCATCAAACAATCACAAACAGAGTACAAAATATCATGAATACACAAACATGAACATGCCATCGAACATCAAACACATCATCATCATCAAAATATCATCAATCACAATCACAAACAATGGAATATCATGAATACACAAACACAAACATATCACCATTATCAAATTACCATCAATTATCACAACACGACATCAAACAACAAACATATTATCGTCTTCAATCACAAACAAAGTACAAAATATCATCAATCATCAAAGTATCATGAATACACAAACCATTTTAAATACATTTTTAAACATACAAATATTAAGAAAAATTAATATGTTTGCAGCCAATTAACAAGTTGATTTTTTTTGTTAAAATTATATTTCATAATTTATATCGATGTATTATTAAGTAGTTTTAATTTAAAATATATCATGATTCAAAAAACTACTTTTAAACATTGAGAAAAAAGAAAAAAAAGAAAATGGAGAAAAAAGAGTGCACAAACCCTTAAGAATGACCATGGTTCATTCTTAAGGGCATTGAGAAGGGGCTTTTTAGCCCCTTCAAAGAAAATAATAATTTTTTATTATGATAATTTTGAGAGTAATTACATAATAAATAAATAAAAGTTACAATCATTTTTTGTCTTCTATCACGAACATGTACATACTTCATATGTCATGGCCATGCATGTATATTCCTTTTGTCCTCTGCAAAAATAATATTTTTCAAAATTTAGTGTCAATCCATGCTTAATGTAATAAAAAATGCATAATTTAAATACGTGACTAAGATAATTTGACAATTAAAATAATCTTCACACCTCAATTTGACTCAAGAGAAACTATGGTCCATAAGGATAATCCATGTTGGAGCTTGTACTTTAACTAAAACCAAAAGATACTGACACTTTTTACACTTGCAAGGGCCTAGGAGAACTTGAAATACCATTTAGGCAAAACAAATAATTGGAAAATGAAATCTTGAACTATGCATAATAATGCTAACCCAACGAGGTAAAAAGGTACTTACTTTACGAAATTGGATAATTATAATGCCTACTATCAAATTTCAATAGAATTAAGAACATTGGGATATGGACATGACAAAAATTAAAACATTACCCGGGTTCATATTCTCCATGTGAGAGTGAGAGATATTTAGATGTAGTGAATAGGTTGAAGGATGTTATCAAGAGTCTCTCAACTTAGTTAGGGAATGTTCAAAGAACTTATGATTATTTTGTACACATATTTTATAACTCAAAGGTCAAAGGGATTAAAACAACTTATAAAAGTGAAAGACAATTTAATGATAACTATAGTGTAGGTTGTTGTAGGGAGAAAAATGGCTAATGTGGAAGTGGATATAGAGAAAACAAAAAACATAGTACAAACATGCGATCTTTTAAAATGGTAACAATTAATCCTCTGAACACAATATAAGCTTGAAAAAACTCAACAGAGAATAACTAAACAGGTAGGTCCTGGAAATGAAAAATGACACTCTTCGATTATATATCACAAGGAGATTGATGTAGCGAGGCGTTTGCATATTCAAGTGAGTATCATTGTTTGTTGTAGTATGGACAATGTAGCATCATGAATATAGTGTCTTCATTTTGAAATTATAGTGATTGATGTTCATGATGACCATGGTATTGCCTTTGTTGACTTTCAAAATAACAATTAATCGAGGCTTCTATTGGCACTAGACATCCAAGTTCACCTAGAGTGCCCCTATAAACCCTTTTGATAGTTCCACTTTAGTGCATATTTTTGAATAGGAGTATTGGCAAGCCTTCGACACTACACTTTCTAAGAAATTTCCAATGTTGTTAAAAAATAAAAAAGGTTGAAACCCAATAAGTCCTTGTACACCAGTCTTAATCCACAATCCCCCTATAACTACGCGCACGCTCTCCCAAAAAAAGAGTCAAGAACTCCTTGGAAGTTGTGATGGATATACTGTAGTATTAAGGACCTCAAACTATAAATTGGACTAAGGAGTGCGTAATGCTAGCGGTCCATAGCTCCAAGGATCATTTTAGCACGAGAATTGAGGAACACTTTAGCTCCAAGGATAATTTTAGCACGAGAATTGAGGAACACTTTAGCACCATATCCATTTTAGGTAAGAGTTTCAGTTTTAAACCTTCTTCAATCGTGTGCTACTGATATATTCACTTCACGACAGGCACTAAAGAGACTTTGTAATAATTCCAAAATATCACGACGAATTTCAGATAGTTTAAAAGCCATTTCCTTCCCTTAGTTACTCATGGTCACTTTGCTAAAGGCCCACTTTGCTAAAGGTGCAAGGAAAGGCTCCGTGGAAACCCCACAGTAATAATTCCAAAATATCACGACGAATTTCAGATAGTTTAAAAGCCATTTCCTTCCCTTAGTTACTCATGGTCACTTTGCTAAAGGCCCACTTTGCTAAAGGTGCAAGGAAAGGCTCCGTGGAAACCCCACAGTAATAATTCCAAAATATCACGACGAATTTCAGATAGTTTAAAAGCCATTTCCTTCCCTTAGTTACTCATGGTCACTTTGCTAAAGGCCCACTTTGCTAAAGGTGCAAGGAAAGGCTCCGTGGAAACCCCACAGTAATAATTCCAAAATATCACGACGAATTTCAGATAGTTTAAAAGCCATTTCCTTCCCTTAGTTACTCATGGTCACTTTGCTAAAGGCCCACTTTGCTAAAGGTGCAAGGAAAGGCTCCGTGGAAACCCCACAGTAATAATTCCAAAATATCACGACGAATTTCAGATAGTTTAAAAGCCATTTCCTTCCCTTAGTTACTCATGGTCACTTTGCTAAAGGCCCACTTTGCTAAAGGTGCAAGGAAAGGCTCCGTGGAAACCCCACAGTAATAATTCCAAAATATCACGACGAATTTCAGATAGTTTAAAAGCCATTTCCTTCCCTTAGTTACTCATGGTCACTTTGCTAAAGGCCCACTTTGCTAAAGGTGCAAGGAAAGGCTCCGTGGAAACCCCACAGTACCATTTTATTTCAGCAACTAAGATAAATAGAAACTCATCTGATAAATAGAAACTCATCTGAAACTTACATTGGTAGATTAAGGCACCCACCCAAATATAATTATAGAGAGTAAATCAGGCATGACTTACACTTAAATTGCCGACTTCTCAAGTCCTCCCTGTTGTATATATTGATCCTAAGATAAAGCCGTAACGGGTGTTTTCTAAATAAAAAATTCCTCAAAGCTCCTGACTACTTCCTCACTTCAAGCAGGCGTTTTCAAAACTTCTTGTCATTTAAGAAAAAAGGACAACATGCTTAAAAAATCATTATACACCTTCACAAGCTTGTGTCGATCATCAACACTGGCAATAAAAAAAATGACGGAAAATCTTCAGTAATATCAATTTATAACCATTACACCAACAAAGATACAGTCCCTCAACTCTGCCCAAGTATTTACAATCCAAAACTGAAAAAATCCCCAAAACCCCTAAAACATATTCGATGATACAAATCCCTTCTTCAGTCAAATCTACAAATTCTTTCCCCCGCCGCTAAAAAAATAGCAGGAACCCTCTCTCTGAGAATTCTGATCAACGCCACAGATCTTATGCTCTATTTTAACAGAATCCCTCCTAATCCTAAAATGTCAGAGCAACACCCACATACCCAAATGCAGTAAACCTTGTAAGAGCAGCAGCCACTTACTCAAATGCAATAAACCGGGTAAGAGCAACACTCACATACCCAAATTGTGTAAACTCATTTAAGCCCAAGTTGCTACAGATCTAACATCAACACAATCTGTAATATTCCTCCAATATAGTTTTGTCTCTGGTTACTTGCTCCAATCTGCACAAACAAATTGTTCACCCATTCGTATTCATATATATATATAGCACACTCCCCTGAAACTGTCGTTACGTAACCCATGGTTCTTGAGTTGAATCGTGGTCCAGATGATCGAAGGGAACGGAAATCGTGCTATGGAGTCCGTGTAGAAATGGACTCCCACATCAGCGGTTCATGCGAAATTGACTCCCACAACACAGATCGAAGGGAACAGAAATCGTGCTATGGAGTCCCTGTAGAATAATTCCTTGAGATTATACTATTGGGTTTATCTATTCACATAAGAGGTCACTTCGCTGCCCTAGTGGCATTAGAAGAACAACTAGCTCTACCAGTGAAGGCTTGAATTGGCATTAGGTTTCTATTCCTCTTCCCAGAACAACTAGCTCTACCAGTGAAGGCTTGAATCGTGGGGTTCATATCTTTCGAAACTATGCCTCCCAGAGCAGTAAAGATGGGCATCGCTCCATTCGTCACCATGGATTCAGGGTTGGTTCAGAATCTTGGAATTTGTTCTGTGCCACTCTGGGTGACAAGGCTAAGCAAAAAATCAAATTGGAGGAAGAAATGGTAAAGTGTTTGAGGGCTAAAATCCTATGATGACTTTGTTTGTACAATTTCAGAAAAATCAATTATCCCACCAACAGACTATATTATGAGACTCTGATTGGGCAAATTTCAGTGCACAGAATGGATGTGCTAAAGGCCAAACAAAAAAAATACCACTCATAAATTTATGAAGAAGGTTTTTCATTCGATTCAAGGATAGGTTTGCCCCAAGGGTGTCAAAATATTCTTCAATCTAATAATGGAACTGGCATGCAGGGTTGGAGGAATACACTATCATCATAGTTTACAGGCGTCCTGCTAAATTGCTCCCAAGACCCCTGGAAATCATGAGGCAGATGGATGAAGTGCCAAGTTCTTCAGGGCAAGGTCTAATTTTCCTGTTCCATTTGTATTTGTTCTTCTTTTATTTTACTTTCAGAAATGCAATCTAACAGATGTTGGCTCTAGTGCTGGACTTGTTCTTCTTTTATTTTACTTTCAGAAATGCAATCTAACAGATGTTGGCTCTAGTGCTGGACTTTGTATTTTCCTATGGAACCATTAGAGCTCATTAATGTTTGAATGTGAACCCCAACCTAAACTACAAAAGTGGGGAAGTACAAAATTGGGTGTTTTAACTAAAGAAGCTGCACAGAAACGTCTTTGAGGAGAAATGTGAGACAAGGCATGGAATGATGACAAGATCAATGAATGGTGGGAGATGAGAGTCTACCTGAACCAAAGACATGTAGCATATGATACTTGAAAATGGAAAGTTTGTTTACCCAAAAAATGTGAGACAAAGCATGGAATGATGACAAGATCAATGCATGGTGGGAGATGAGAGTCTACCTGAACCAAAGACATGTAGCATATGATACTTGAAAATGGAAAGTTTGTTAACCTGTGGGTAAAGGGACATGGCATATTGGAGGAAGTGACGAAGAAGATAATCATAATGACAGTGGGGAAGAAGCAGTAGTTTAGAGTGAAGAGGGATGTTGCATATATTAGTCTATAAATCATGATACATGTGTATACCAAGATTGTGAAATCCTGGAGCCAAAAGGGTCAAATAGTGTCGTTAGAATGAATATCGAGTTTAGTAAGGATCCCAGAGCAGCCAAGGCAAATATTTTAAAGGCATCACTCAACCTACAATATGCTCCTACGAGGAGAATAGAGAATGAAATTGGTTTAGTGCATAGGATCCAGGGAGGAACACGAGGCTTCTAATATGGACATTGGTAACCATACAATTTATTTCCCACTTGTGGAGTCAAATGATACCTTCAACAATATCATCATCGAATCAATCTCATCATAATATTTTTATTTCCACGTCTTGGAAATGCACTTCTCCAGGTATTATGCAGGGTGTTATCATGATTTCATAACAGAAAGTTTCATGACACTTCGAAATTTTATCGAATTTCTTAAGAAGATTTTCAAAATCCTAAAATCTGTTCTGCAACATTCTAGGTGAGGAGGGTAAGGGCTTCCCTACATGGTGTGGTCCATTGATAAATTGTGTGAATCCAAAGATTTCAGTAACTTAGGCAGACTTCTTCTATGGCTATCACCACCCAAATGGCAGGATTTTGAGTATGTTATCAAGGATAATTTGAAGGAAAACTTTTATTCAATCCAGATTTGCCAGAAAGAAACCACAAGGGGAATTTTTCCTTAGAAGCTGGTTCTCGAGATCTAGGAATCTGGTATGTGGCATTCCAGGTGAAGAGGGTAAGGTCACAGATCCGTTGGGTTTGCTAAGAAAATTGTATAGACTGTGTTCTTTTTCTTGTGATTGAGGGAAGGCCATATATGAGCACTATTCCAATGCATTGTTTGCCAATGAATGGGGAGAAACACCCTTCATGGCTTCAAAAATAGTGTTGGGATTCATGGGAGCGGCTCTATTGTGCTATCTCTGCATCGACTGCCTCTTCACTTCTTTGTTGCCTCTTTCACTTCTTTGTTGCCTCTTTATGCAAGACTTGGCTTATATGAGGATTCTTTGTAATCAGGCTAAGGAAGGAGAACATGTAAAGGAGGTTACAGTGATTTGTAAGTAATTTGAGAATCTATCAAATCGGTCAACAAAAGAAAATAGATTAACAATTCATGCTGTAGAATCTATAAGGTCAATGATGAATAGTAAAGAAACTTATTTCTGAAGTATTGATTTTCAAAATAGATTGACATACAGGTTTAAATATCTTCCGTGGTGAATTTTCTGAAGATAAATATGAGGAAAATAAAGCAGTGGGTACCTGTAATGTGGAGTCCACTGTGCCCTGCTCTGTCCTGG
This sequence comes from Pseudotsuga menziesii, assembly GCA_001517045.1. NCBI lineage: Eukaryota > Viridiplantae > Streptophyta > Pinopsida > Pinales > Pinaceae > Pseudotsuga > Pseudotsuga menziesii. The sequence goes on from LPNX010895270.1 coordinate 509,372, forward strand.
GTCCAATACCGCACTTAGTGGCTGTAGATAAGAACGCTGAGAATAACTGTGGGCAGAAGATCACGAAAATCATCGCAGTGAAGGCCAACTGCTGATCAACCAGCCTGCAACAAATTAATTGATAGATCACATTCCAGTTTCAGTATTATGATACATATGCATATGAAATGCTGCTCATGCTCATAATTAGGTATAAAAGTTTCAACCGATAACAAATTGCAAGATCAAGATCCTTCGTTAGATAGATTTTTACAATCCTGTTAGCTGGGTATTCAAAGCAACATACCAGGTCTACCTCCTCCACATTTGCAGTGAATGACGACCCGTCACAATATCGAACCATGGCAGGATATATTAGACTACATCTGTTGAATTGTTCCAGTTATAGAAATCTGTTGAACAATTTTCAGTGGTTTCAATGGCAGGATATATTACACTACATCTATCTTGAATCCTATTAAGAACAAACTATAACCAGATGTCTTAGAGTGTAGCTTAGCTTTGATATACCTGGATTTTGAGATTGAGCATGACTTAAAACGCCTTTAAACTGCCATTGATTTCTCCATGTAGTTTACCCTGTTTCTCATGTAGTTTACTTTTGTGAAGATCAAGAAACCACCATAACACAAGCATTAATATTAAAAAGACAAAGAAAACATTGGAGAATAAATCAAAGGAAAAATGACTTGCTTCCAAGAAATTCCACTGTCAGGCGTTTTCTGTTGATGCAAAAATTGATGTGATGCCAATGCCTGCATCTGGCTCTGCCTCTGCCTCTTCCTCTCAGAGAATACATACATAGACAACAACACAGTCGCAGACCACATACACAACAACACACAGTCACAGACCAGACTAGACAACACATAACATAACATCTAGACAACACATAACATAACATAACATGGAGCTCCAGACTCATACAGACTAGACGCATACGATAACGCAGGCAGGCAGCCTGAGAGGCGGAGGAGGAGAGGCAGCCAATGAAAAGTATCGATGATGGAGCGTTGAGTTTGATAAGCACTGAAAATTGATTCCTGGAAGGTTGGACAGTTGCAATACGTGAGATCTCCCGGCCCCGGGCCACTCCCGGTTTGATAAGCACTACCATCGATTTTTCAAACTTTCAAGATTTCAAAAGATTTCTGACAGTTCTGTTGCGATTTCAAGATTTCAAAAGATTCCTCATCCAACGATTCTGACGAACATGCTTTTTTACGTGTAAATGCTTTTTCACTGTTTTTCTATGACATTAAGCTTTTTCAGACTAGATTAGTTTGAATTCAAATTTTCTATATACTAATTAGTTGAGAATGTTGCTAATAATATTTATTTATTTAGTTAAAAAAAACGATCATTACGTTTTTTTTAATATATGTTTGATTTAATAAATTTAATAACATAATTATATTCATTCTCACGATTTATGTAGGTCCATAAACTAAATAATTATGCAATATCTTATGAGAACTTTTTAAATATACCTTTCAAATTAATAATCATAAAGAATAGTTGTTTATATTTATTTTCATGTTCACAATAAAAAAAAAATTAGTGACAAGAATGAGTTGCATATTAAGAGAGAGTTTCATTTTGAATAGAAGGTTTAGTAGCCTTGTATTAGTTACACACCATAATCAAAGGCTTATATGTCAATTACTCTAGGAAAAGTGATGTATTTCAAAAGAAAAGTCTTTATGTTACACATTACAATCAAAGATTTATATGTCAATTACTCTTGGAAAAGTGATATATTTCAAAAGAAAAGTTTTCTATGGATATAAGATTATAGTGGAAAATATATTGATTTATAAAAAAATGAAATTCTCAAGATAGTAGGTAACTTCTTGCTCTCACATTTCTTCAGGTGGTATTCCACATTAGTTGTAGGGTTTACTTTTTTGCAACATATAAATGCCAACATAACATGATCATTATGACAATGAGGGTGTCCACATAGTTAGAGTCCTTTCCACTAAAATAATGGTTGACCAATTGCAAGATGAATGACCTTCAATCTCAACGTCATTATGTCATGTAAGTGAAAATTTTCTTCTCAAGAAGTCACATTAGTGTGGCTTATATAACATGCACAACCCCTACTAAATCCATTTTTTAGTATATTTTAACTTTTTTTAAAGTTCGTTTTAGCACATGCAAATGACAATATTGGGGGAGGGGAGGAGGGGGGAATCTAGAGATAGGAGTTGGAGAACATTGCTAGGAGGTACCATCCTTTGTCAAGCAAATACATTTTAGAGGTGTTAAGAAAACGACATGAAGGATATTTGTTGTGTTCAACACTCTTGACAATTCAAAGGAGGTTTCCATGTAAGCCCTTTCATTTCTATAATACTACGCATGCAACTTCCAAAACCATTTTGATGGAGTCCATATCATGAGCACCCACGACACTTATGATCCATGATCCTTGAGAATGTGAGATGAGGGGCACATGCTTTTGATCAAGGATGTTTATCAAGTCATGTATGATAAGATCCACATTGAAAGAGGCTTGAGTAATGCATAGTTGACTTGTGACACCCATAATTAGGAAAGATATAGCAATGATGTTAATTCTTAGGTTTTTTTCTCAAACAATGCTCATGGGCGATTCTAATGGAGGGATGGGATTGGACAATGTGAAAATACTCATCTTCCAAAGGAAAAGGGTGGAGTGAGATTTTACGTTTAGATACCAAAAACACAATTCACATCATCTTACTATTGTTAGCACAAGAACATAATCTATGTCATCCTAGTTTACTCGTAGGGATGCGTAATCAATTAGAATTCAAATAAGGGCCAAAAAAACATCTTCTTTTTATAATAGTAAATAAAAATGATAGCGTGCATTTGTTAAATCTATTTGAATATATATAAAGAGGAGATGATAGGATATTTTTAAGTTTGTAGAAACTATTTTATGATGCAAGAGCATTACAGGTACTCTAGTGATATTCAATTTTAAAACACCAAGGATGGCATGAGTATGGAAAACAAGAATGGTTTGGAGTCCAAGACAAATGATAAATGTGAGAGGATCACCAATAGATAGTTCCAGGAATGGTAAATTCACAAAGGGTATGAGAATGGTTTCAAAGAGAGAAGGCTTGAAGTATATACGGTATTGAGAATACAAGGAGACTTCGACATATTAATAGGTTTCCAAAATGGAGGATACATGCATCAAAGTTAACATTTCTTTAAATGTCACCGCATAAGCACAAAGATACTAGAAGCATATAAGACAAAGTACAGGTTGTGAAAGGCATTACGGATTGGTGGACTTAAGAGAACCTAATAGAGGTAGATTGCATGTTGAATGGAATCAAATTAGAGGCATCATTGAGATGATGAGAAAAGGAACATGATAGATCATAGGGAGGTTATGGTTAAGTGAATAATGACTGAAGTGGAATGGGATCTAAGAAAATATGGGAATAGAAAATGATTATGAAGATAAGTAATATTATAGGACATAAGTAGTGGCCAAAAGAAAACAATGCATGGTAAGAAGAGGACACCTAGTAAAAAAGGATTGGAGTTTAGGAGTTTCAAAGAGTTCACGGAGTATACAAAAGGAAACTTCTTAGAATCTATTAGAGCATTACATATGCACGAAATGGAAGTAAATTGTTAATCCCAATTGAAGAAGTTGGTATTTACAACACTAAGGATGCATGGAAAGTTTTCATTAGGAAATGTTATTCAAAGACGAAGAGAGGGTGAGCATTGAAACAATAGACACATGGAATAGGAATGACCATCAAGATAGGGACAAATATGAAGATTCATGGGGAGAAGGCGGGCCATTTTAAGTAGCAGAAAAACAAGATGAAAGAATTAGGGAAGAAAATAGCCACAAGAAACTGTTACAGATAAGCAAAGTTAAATAATAAAAGGCACAAAGGGTTAGAGGTCAACATGCTCGAAATTGAAGAATGACTATGGATCCTTTGTAAGATACCATGGCATTTTCGTTGGCATTAATGAGTTCTTGTAGTGGGAGATGGAACCCTCAATTAGATTAGATATTGGAAGATTTAATACTAAATAAAATTTAAGTGGTTGATTTTAAGGAATGAGTGCCCAACATTGTAATTTGTAATTGTGTCCACATATTAATGAAATAGGGGAAGATGATCTCCATATTATTGTGAATTTGCATGTGTTTGTATGTCCACTTATGAATTACTTGAGCATTAAATGAAAGTGAATAGATGTTTCATTGTGTGTATGGGTAATTTTGTTATTGAATCAAACTTTGAATGCAAGTTATATTTTTTAAAGAGTAATAATCATTGGGTGCCATAGTTGAAAAATTGTTTTAAATACCTTTGGTCAGTACTCCAATAGAAATATTGACGCCTTGAAGGTTTTGAAGGTGTGTTGCAGGGAAGTGGTGTTGATATGAGAGTTTATTCGTCATCGATGAGTTGGTATGTGTTTTGGGATTTCCATGGTCTCTCGCATAAGTGGTCTCATAAATGGTAACAACTACAAGACAAGGAAGATAATACCTTGCAGAATGACATGTTCAAAGAGGAGAATGTTGAAAAGATAATGAATATGAGGAAGGTGGGAGAAATATGAACAATATGGTAAATATTTCAAACAAGTGAAGACTACATGAAAACAATGGTGAATTTCATTGAGTGAGCAAAGGCTCTAGAAACGAAAATAAGTGTACATCACTCAAATAATAGTGACTTGGGTAGAAGCTGCAAGAGTGATTGAAAAATCTAGTATAAAGAAAATGTTGCAAAGACTACCTTGGCAAGTAGGAATATAGGTAGAAGTAATGATCATTCAAGAGAATTGGTACAAGAAGAGATTAGCACACTAAAGATGAGGAATCATGGTGGAAATTGAGATGAGGGTATGAAACTTAAGCATGCAAACATACTTCTTAATTTAACTTGGGGACTAGAATGCAAGATCACTAAAGGTACTCTAATACTAAGTTTAAGAACACCAAGGATGACATGAATGTACATATTGAGGATGGTTTGGTCTCGAAGACAAATTATAAGTGTGAGAGGATTGACGAGAGATATCTCCAAGAATGGTGCACACTCACAAAGGGCACACGAATAATTTCAAAGCAAGAAGGCTTGAAGTATAGCAATATTTGAGAAAAAAAGGATGATTAAACATATTTATAGGATGTTGAAGTGGACGATGCATCAAGGATTAGATCATCTTGAAGCTCACCACATAAGCACAAACGCATTGGAACAATATAAGACAAAGTATGGGCTTGAGAGGTATCAAGTATTGGAGGACCAAAGTGATCATGATAGATGTATAATGCATGGTAGGCATACGAGTAAAGGTTTCATTGAGTTGATGGGAAGGGGCATAATGTAGATCACAGGTTGATGGCACATGGCTTAAAAGGATTGGAGTTTGGTAATTTAAGAGAGATCATGGAAGAAGGGAAAGCAACTTTCTGAACCACTAGAACAAAACACATGGATGAAATGGAAGTGAAGCATTAAAATCTCAACTGAAGAGGATGGACCAGATAACACCATGGGTACAAATTGTTCAATTAGAGTTTAATGTTATTAGAGGATAAAGAGACGGAGATCATTGCAACAATAGACACATTGATGAGGAATTACTAACAATGTAGTTATAAAGATGAAGATACATGAGGGAGATGGATTATTTTGTTGTGGCATGCCTCCACCTCTTGGTGCCAAACAAAGAAAATTCATTGCAGATAACACATAGTGGACACACGCATGACTCATTGACACATACATGCATAATAGAACATAACATGAAGTCCTCAAAACTTACTCATATAGACCAACCTCAAGTCACAAAGCAAGAAACCTAGATATAAGGAAGCGAGGGAATGCAAAAGGCATGGATTGAAACAAGGAATGTAAATAAATGTAGTATTATGCTTAAACTCAACTCAATTAAAAAAACATGTTATTTTTTAGCATTAAATTATGATCCATCACATTACTTGCATACCATCCATCAAATTCTAGTGCTAATTATGGATTTGGATAAGAACACTGCCTATGGATGTCTCAAAAAGCATGAGTTTTGCATCCATTAAAGGGATTTCATATTGTGAAATGATTTCTCATCAATGATGATAGATCATGATGGATCGAGCATTCAAAGGAAATCCATCATCCAATTAGGGTTAAAAACAAATGCACATCATAGTAGTTCACTGATCCAAAGGAGGTAGAGAGAAATTAAATTTAAAATAAGGACGTGTTAACCCCGAATTGTTCCTGCACTACTAGAGGGTTAATGTATAACAAGATTCCATCAGGATGGTTACATTTTACATTGATATAAACATACACATTGATCATATTTATTTCCACATCCACCTGAGTCTGAGGCTACTAATTTTAGCAGTCGTTTTTCTCAAAATTTGAGATTAGGGGGGTAATGTGGCATTGATATTCATACACTCATGCTTCTTGTAAAATTTCAAGTCCAATGAGACTATTTCCCCCCCTTTTTTGCAAGAATCTAAATTAATGCTCTTTCTTTCAAAATCACTCTTTCTTGTTTTTTGCTTTTTGCTTTTTCAAAAAGTCTATTTTTTTGGCACATCTAAAATTAACATTTTCTATGTAGCTAAGGTACATGTTAAATGGAATGGTTCCAAGCAAGGAGTGATGGTGTGGTTCAACGTCTCGATGGTGAAATGGTGATGAGTTAAGAGTAGTCTTGAGCGGGTGGATGGTTCTCTAGTGTGACACATGACATCTTGTTGGAAGGTTTCCATTTGAATAAGGTTATTAAATTAAGTCATTCTAAAACTATTTTCGAAAACCCTAATTTGAAATGTTATTTTTAGTGTCCATTTTACCAAGCCTAACTTTCCAAACGTTGATTCCATATTCTAAATTTGACCACTCCTAAACCTAGTTCGACCCCTTGGGTAAATTTGTCATTTTCCATCATTTGTTAAAATATTAAAAGCTTGATTTTGAATTTTGAATATTGTCCTTGCATGCAAAGAAATGGTAAAAGGTATAAAGATGATGTTATAAAAAATAAAGAAAAAAAGGTATCCTTAAACCATAAAAAATTCAAGCCACAACTTATTGGAAGGTTTCCATTTCAATGAGGTTATAAAATTATGTTATGCCAAAACCTAGTAAAATGATTTCCAAAACCCTAATTTGAATTGTTATGCTTATTGGCCATTCTTACCAATCTTGAAATTCCAAACCTTGATTCCATGTGCTAAATTTGACCATTCTAGAACCTAGTTTGACCTCTTGGGTAAATTTGGCAGTTTTCTATTTTCAAAGTCTAAAAGCTTGATTTTGAATTTTGAATATTATCCTTGTATGCAAAGAAAGGGTAAAACGTATAAAGATGTTGTTAAAAAAAATAGAAAAAGAATATGAAAACAATAAAAAGGTCAAACAATAAGGGAAGAACATTCTAAACGCAACAAAGGAGATCTTTCCTAATCTGCATGTTGATCTTTTTTCTTAATGAGTTTATTTCCTCTTTTTCAAACAACTAGTGTGAATTGAGGTATATAAACATATTTAAGAGCAAGAGGAAGGGTGGTATATTAGTTTCTCTATATATTTTGTAGCCATGGACAACTCTTCACTCTTCCATCTCCAAACCTTAGACTAATACCAAAATTCCAAGCAAGGAGATGCATGGAAACTTGTCACCTATGAATCACTATGATGCAATCAATATCTTGGTTTATATGTGATTTGGTACAATTATTATTTGTCCTAATTCTTTGAATCTCTGAGTTGTTATAGATTAAGTTGTTTGCAATGTTTTGGTAGCTAATATTCAAACTTATTTTGAATTTATTTCACCCAGGCACACATTCACTCCATTCATTTCCATTAATTTGTTTTTGCAACTAATCTAGAATTTACTCCCAACCATTTAAAATTATTACTTGAAACTTACCCTCACTCTTGATTGTTTGTGAACAACCCAAGAGAGAGTCTCTTCTATGTTCATTGTCTTGGATTTTGTGTATATTTATTGATTAGATGGTAGAATGCCAACCTTTTAGGGACATCACCTTGATACTTGAAAACTACTAGTTTAAAAAGAGAGGCATCTAGTTGTGACATGGGTATGTGACCTAAATATTTTTACGTACTGGGTTTACTAGTGTAGATTTGTGTTATAACAAATTGGCGTTATTGCCGAGGAATTTGCCAATTCTAGGAAATCAAAATGACATTGATGAGATTTTCTTTATAATTTTTTATCACTTGTAAACTCCATTGTTGTAGGATTTTATCACACCAAACAACCGATGAATATCTCCATGATTTGAACTTGCACAAGGCACAATTTATGGCCTTAATAAACATGGCTATCTATTTTGGAACACAAGGGTATACCACTTGAGTATTTCCTAGTGAATCCATATGCAAATGGATCATGATTGTTAATGGATATTGAGTACTTACAATTGATGTAGGATATGAATCCTTGATGGTGGATCTCTCTCACATTAATAAGAGAGAATATGGGAATATACCTAATTTTCATGGTAAATTTATCCATGCATTGTATAAGATTCATTCGTCATTCCAACAAAGAGGTGTTGTATTGGATCATGTTTTCTCTTTTGATTTAGAATTTCATTCCCTCTTATGGAATGGGAAACCAACAATTATAAGGAAATATTTTTTCATTGCCCTAAGGGTGTAGTAATTCCTTGATGATGAGAGGGAATGAAAAATATGAATATTTGCATGTGATGAACTTCCTAGTGAAAAAGAGGATGAAGATGACCCATGCTTGGGTGTTCATGAACTAGTGGTAACACTACTTGAGCCATATGAAAAATCCCATGGATATGAAGAGGAAGAGTCATGTTTACAAGTATATTTGTTGATTCCTTCTAGTAGTGAAGATAAAGTTAAAAAAAGAAGAGGAACAATTCAACAATGCAGAATAAAATTAATGTGAGGCTTTATCTTTGGATATCTCACAATTATTTAAGAATAGTTTGATGAGATACCATTGCAACAGTGGGAGAAACTTTTAGTTCAACAAAAAAATGATCTTCCTAATAGTTTTCCCATGATCATGGATGAATATTTTGTTCTTCAAAGAGATCCCACGATGAATCAATCATTGGATATCATGATCAATCCCATGATCCAATTTTGTTTTGACTCTATAATGGAGGTGTTTCTTGAGGAAGAAGGGTTTTTACTTCTCTATTTTCTATTTGATTACTGCTAAGGGACAAAATTTCAAGTTTCACTTGATAAAATTCCTTGGTTACTTGATTAATAAGCAAATGAATAAACATTTCCATATTTTGAGACTTTATGATTGGTTGCACTAGAGGGTTGACTATGTTGATATTTTTTGCATGATTGACCAGTTGGTTGCATGGTTACAATGGTCATTCAAGTATGTTGATTTATCATGGAATCTTTGATCAACTTAAAAAATAAGAGCTTTTGGTTTTTTCTTGGTTTAAAGTTTATTAGCGCACCAACTTCTGGTCTAGAGGGTGATGATTATTTATTAGACAATACATCCAACAAAAATATGCACACATATACTTGCTCGAAAGATGAGGAATTGATGAAAACAAGTAACACTAAAACAAGAATCGAATTAAAGACGCATAATATGCATAAAGATAAGGGGAAGGTGGAGTACATATCCTATGAGAATGAATGTGATGGAGATGATGACTTGCCCTTGAATTTGAGATCAATTTACAAAGAGACATTTGATGGTCAACTATATTACAGTTGGAAGAGTGATAAAAAATACCTAAAGTGTATGAGGTGCTTCAATTTTGGGGATACAACTACATGATATGACCCTCCAATATTCATGGAGCAAATCTAGGCCTCTTTATTGTCCAAAATGTACACGTGGGATCTAAACATAGAAACAATTCACAACAAACCACTAGGAGATTAATGTCATATTATGGTCTGTCATATTACAGTGGTGAATGGAGAAGGCTAGAAAAATATAAGCCTTCGATGTCAACATATGGTCTAAATTCGAATATGTATACACATCATCTCCAACTTGAAAATGGAAAAGAAACTAATAGAGGGAATCTTATGTATAAAGATGGACATGCAGACACACACAAAATATTGTAGGATTTATAAAAAAGTAGTAAGGGAAGGACCTTACTATAAGACCGAATTGTCAATTTGTCGAGGTTGTAAATGATAAAGATGGAGATATGGAAAGAGATGTTGATATATTGATAATGGTCGAGGCTATTATGCACCTTAACAATGGGGATGATTTATTGATTCCTTCCCCCTTCTTAAAACTCACTTTGACACAAAAGAAAAAGGAAGAACAACACCTCCCTAAGGATGTTCTTAAGGGTAGAAAACCAAAAAATAATCAATGAGTGTGGACTTATGTGTTATAATCTATGTTGGAAAAATTGTTTTTTATTTTAAATTATTGTATTAGAAAAGCAGTCCATAAAATAATGTTGCATGATGCAATTGAAGTATATATGTTCATAAATTCTATATTTTTATTTCTTAATATGATTTTGATTATATTTCTTTACAATTGAAACGTTTATGATTTACCCAATTGTTTCCAAATATTAAATAATGATTTTGTTTGTTGATATGTAGAAGATAGTGATGATACACCTACCAATGCCAAAGACCAAATTGGTTTATTAATATTTGGACGGGATGATCCAAACCATACTAGGGTAAAAAGAGCAACATTGAAGAGAATACTACATGCTGAGAAATTTGAAGAGATGATTAGATTAGCATACATTGATGACATGCCACCTAGCCTTAATGATGATGATGATAGTGAAAACAGAGTGCAAGAAGAAGAATTGAATGAATGCTTACATCGTTCTCTAGGGATGGAAACAAAGATGCTGATAATAATGATCATATGGTTCGCAATATTGATGATATCAGGGGTAATTACCACTTAGGTAATCTTTATGACAACAATATGCTGAAAGATTCAATCAAGCAAGCATCCAAGACACCCGTGTTCAAATCAGGTTTAACTAGAACCTCAAAATTGGCATGCACATTAATATTATTGGAAATCAAGTCACTATTTGGTTGGTCAGACAAAGGATTCACTACTCTAGTAAAGTGAGTTCAAATCTATTTCTTACTTTGCATTGTCAATTGTGTATGTAATTTGCAAACATTCATCCACTACATTTAAATTTCATTAAGGGGATTTTAATACCATATATTATATATAAACAATCATAGTATATAATGGCATATTAAACATGGTCATCATAAGTCAAACATTTAATTGATTTAATCTCTTGCAATCTTACAGGGCATTAAAAACTAAAATATTCCTTGAAAAAGAATGCGTTTCCATCAAATTGAAGAGAAGCACATCAATTGTTGGTTGAGTGCGGGATTGAATATAATCAAATTCATTCATGTGTAAATGATTGCATTTTATACAGAGATAAATATCAAAACAAGGTAGAATTCCATGTATGCAAAGAGAAGAGATATTGTACAAATGCACAAGGTCCTAGAGTACCAACTAAGGATTTATGACACATGCAAATTATACCTAGACTTCAATGAATGTTTCATTACAATTCACTTGCATAGTTCATGGATTGGCATGTGAAGAGAATGAGTAAAGATGGATTCATGAAAATTCCGACAGGCTACAAAGCAATGAAACACATACAAGAAAAATGGCCAAGAAAATTCAAAGATGAACCGTATAGTATCAGGTTTGGGCTTGTAATAGATGGAGTGTGTCCATTCTCTTTCATGAGTGAAATTACTACTATTTGGCCAGTCATATTAATAGTATACAATATTCCCCCATGGATGAGAGTTAGAATTGAGAACCTTATGTTGAGTCTCATTGTTCCAGAAAAGAATCAAGTTAAAAACATGGATGTTTATCTTGCACCTTTTATTGATGAGATGCAATTACTATGGAAAGACATAAGAATGTATGGCATATCATGTCCTCCATCAAATAGGTCATTTATGTTATATGGTGTGCTATGTTGGACTATCCACGATTTCCAGTCCTTAGTGTTTGTTTTGGTAAGATAAAATATTTACGTATTTACACTCATGTTTTATCTTCATCGACAATTTCATACTTAATTTTATAATATTATTTTGATGTTATTAACATTGCTTATTGAACTATAGGGCTTCAAACAAAAGGGAACGTTTCATGTCCAAGATGTGTAGAATAATTTCAAGGGTGGTATTCTAAAGATCAACATAAATTTATTTACACAAACAACAACATTTTTCTACCACCAGATCATAAGTTTAGAAATCTCGTGAAGAATCAATATGATGGAGAAGTTGAAAATACAAGCCTTCCCATGATTATGGGTCCAGGTGATTGGCTTAATAAATATGAATATGCTGAATTGAAAGCTTGGGAGAATTTTTTTATCAGGGTGATTCAATTGAAGAATCAGAACAAGTTGTGGTTAATATGCCGAAAGGAATGAAAAGGAAATCCATATTTTATGGGCTTCCTTACTAAAAGGATTTATTAGTCCTGTGCACATCTTGAAAAATGTGTCAAATTTTATATTTTGACATATATCAGGAAAAGACAAGGACACGTTGTATTCAAGAAGATATATTTCTCTTTTGCTTACCAAATTTGATAGAAGACATTTGTGGCCAAACATGGAAAATGAAACATATGCAAATGCTCCATGGATTTTGAAAAAAAAGGAGTTAAACCAACTAAAAAAAATCATTCATTCAATAAGGAAACCTATTGGCTACGGGTCATCATTGGAAAAAGCATTTACAGTTGATGGACATATTACATGATTTAAAACATGTGATTTTCATAATTTTATGAGGGTGTTATCATTGTTTAAATTTTAGTGGTAACATTAATTAAGTGCTAAATATATTTTGATAAATGTGTGTGATAGCATATAATTCCATTGGAAATTAGGGGGGATTCATGTCTTATCATTGACTTAAGGACCACCATAAATCAATTGTCAATATTTGCAAGGTACGTGTTACAAAATGTTCATGTGTGAGAGACATAGAGATATTATATTGCTTTTTTTTTTACTAAAGGTCAATACTAATTTACTATTCTTGTATTAGGTGGGTGACCTCCAAGGAGATCCACGAATATGAAGTACCAAAATGGAAGAAGGAAATTGCAGAAATTGTATGTTTATTTGATAAGGAGCTCCCTGCAAGTTTCATGGACATACAAGTGCATTTACTTATACAACTAGTCGATGACATTGAATTGGTGGGTGTCGTATCATCGAGGTGGATGTTTTTCTTTGAGAGGTATATGAAAACTCTAAAAAGATAATTATGACAAAGGCACATCCAAATAATGTTGATGCAAAATTATTTGAGATGATTCGAGAGACGACACGTACATCGGTATGTTTGTAAGCCAATGCAATGTGTATATTTGATATTATCTAAGGGATTAAAAGCAAATCATCGCATTTTTATGCACATGTGAGTATTTGAGATGGGTCCTCACCTCCCTCCCTCTTATTCTGCATTGGTTGTTAGGGTTGGTCATCCACACCATATAAGTCCTAATATAGTACGATCCTTATTCCAATGAGGGTGTCCACATAGGTATTAAGCCTTGTAGAATAAGAGATATCCCAAACCCTACAATGTCTTCAATAAGACACTATCACCATTGTTGACCATTGCCATAAGTGTATACCATTGTAATATCCCATGGTCATATTTGAACTAAATGTTTCCTTTCCCACTTTGTTAGGGATGAAAGTACAATTGTAGATATAGTCTCAAACTATTGGGATTCAAGTATTGAATGCATTCTATAAGTACCAAGGGACCTTTCTAATTCATTGTAAAGATTGAGATATCACCTATACTCACACTACAACCCTTAACAATGTCGATATCTATTGTCGTAGGTTACACTTCCCTAAGGAGGACAAAGTTTTACCCATTCACTGTAGAGTTTGGTGTACGCAATTTGACAAACACTTGTGACATTAGTGAACATAGCTAATAGTTTGTTATCAGGGTTAATTCAAAAATTGTCGATTACTTTTATGGTTATTTATGGTTGATATTTCACAAGAATAATAATGGTATAATTTCCACAAATGATTGCATTAAACCACATAGCTATACAAGCAAGAAAATCAGTTCTAAATAGTCAATATCATATCTGCAAAAAATTCACAAATATAGAGAAGTTACATGCCTGGAAATCAACAGTGAATAACTCTGAAAAATATTGGCCCTCTTCCTTGAGAATGGTGTCACATGTAGTTTATGAATTATGTTGGATTATTAGCATGACGATCTCCAACTGTTGTAGATGAAAATGGTGTGGAATTTCCCAAATACCAAATGGCATCCTTTTAACTATTCGACTCAGATCTGATTTAAAAATTTGTTCACCAGCCCTTACCAAGTCGCCTTTAGTTAGAAAGTGTAGTAACAAGAGAGAACATGAGTTCACCGAAGAAGTTGATAGTTTGTGAAGTGGAACTTATGAATTGTAACAACTTTCCACAAGAAAGAATGCCCACACTGTAACTTGTATACTATAGCATCTTATGGTAAGAGAGTAACTTCTTCCTTTCACAAGATGTCCTTCCTCTAGTTTGGATAGTGGCAAGCAATTCATGAAACACAATATCTAACCCACTGGATGATAAAATATGAGTGTAAAATCTCCCATGGTGTGCCCTCCTTACAACTGTTAATGCATCCTCTCCTTGTGACTTTGAGTGATCCCTCCTGGAGCTACTGCTACCACGTTTTTTCCAAGGAAATCAAGGAAGATATTTCTCCAAGTGTGCCCTCTATACATGATGAAAAAAATATCATCAAACCTCTCGCAACTTCTTCAATAACTCAAATATGATGACCAAGGTGCATATGCAAATCATGACAATGAGGTAGTCTGAGAAATCTAAGACGATTCCTCCTCAACAACGGCTAGGATAGATTTGTCTCACTATCAAAACCATTCACCTCCTCTTATGGTTACATACAACATAAGCTAGAATCTCAAGAGCTCTCGATATCAAAAATGCAAAATGGACAAGAATGAGAGAATGAGCTCTTATATCCTTTTTACAATTTGAATTTCCCCCCTTTGTGACTTTTCAACTTCTCTTGACCCTTTATCTCATTAAAATATTAAGAAGTGACTTTTCATGAGAAAGAGACACTCATTCACTTTTTCAATTGTCCACCATCCTTGTGATCATATGCATGTGGATACTTAATCCATGAATTGATTGAAAGTAAATAAGTTGATCCATAAACATGGGACTTATATCCCTTGGATATTAGTAACACAAATCCTTTGTAAAAATGAAACTGGGTATGTATTCTTAGTCTTGTGTGGATATATTTGTCTTAATAATGGCTCTAACAAATTTCTTCTCTGTGTAATGTAAACATAAACAACCAATTAATAATGCAATAAAAATATGAACATCCATTGTTCGATTTGCCAACCAGGTCTCTAACTCGATAATGGAAACTAAATAATCTACATGTACTCAAATCTATGGGAACATTGCATCTGCTCAACACATGAATATGTATTCAATACCATTTTGCTTGTTTTGGTTACAATTGTCTTTAAGTTTTTGGAAATGTTTGAGTTCCTCTTACTCTTGGTCGAATATTATTATTTAATAGGCATGTTAGGATGATTTTGTTTGTGGTATTTGTAATGCCAAGTCAAAACGAATCAACTCTTTGTAAATTGAATGGTTCTAGATTATGAGTGTTATGTTGGTCCAATTGTCTAAGCATGCCTACACAATCAAACACAAGTCTATCTACTGTTAGTGAAACATGCTTTCAACAATGTGCACATAATGAAGATTAATATATCAATTAATTAATTATGATAATGATGATGATGGCAATGATACAAATAATAATTGAAGTGACAGATCCTAACTAAAAGGCATGGCTTACCAATCATTCTCACTAGTCAATGTGGTAAGTACAGTGTCACATGGCATTGTATCATCATTTATCTCCCGTCTCACATATTCAATGCATTATTTTAATCCACATGGATTCTTTAATGCTACTTCATTTATTGTGGATATTCAGTTTATGAACCAAGATGCTTGACTAATTAATGTTGTAAGTACACCATCACATGGCATGTATGATCATATATCTCTCATATTACATATTCAATGCATTATTTTAATCCATATGGATTCTTGTACGCTATTCTATTTATTTTGGATATTCAATTTTATGAATAAAGTTGTTAAAATAATGCACTGATTGTGTAATATGAGAGATAAATGATGATACAATTCCATGTGTCAAACAACTTGGTTCATAAATTGAATATCCAAAGTAAATAGAACAACATAAAAGAATCCATGTGGATTAAAATAATGCATTGAATAAGTATGAGAGATAAATGATGATACAATACAATTCAACGATGTACTTACAACATTTACTAGTCATAATGGTTGATAGGTCATTTCACCCAACTAGTGTTGATTGTACAACATCAGGAGTCATTCTCTAAGACTTGTGTGGTATCAAGTTAGGATATTGTGTTGATTCAAGTCCTATCTATGTCCTCATGTATTGAGGAGGATACATGTACTTTCATCTTGTGTTGTATCAAGATTGGAATCTTGTGTTGTATCAATATTGGAGTCTTATGTTGTATCAATATTGGTCTTGTGTTGTATCAAGATCGTGGACGCAGTGTTGTATCAAGTCAATGATTCTTATAAACAATACCCTATGAGAATGGATCTCCAATTATTGAGATTGACTTGTGTTGTATCAAGTCACGTGGTTATACTATGTGATATATTGCTAGTCATGCTCATTGAGTGCTATAACTCTCCTTTAGGGCTTAGATACCCCTAGAATGAATTACTTTAGCATATGAATATATGGCCGTGGGTAATATATATGATCATCAATATGTATGGAATAATTATTTCGAGTATCATATGATAAGATGGATAAATAATACACATAAGGAGCATGCATTAATTATTTAATGATGACGAGATAAGCATAGAGAAAGAGAATTCTAATTGCCAATGAAAATATCTAAGTGAACTAAAGTTACAAAGCTTTAGTAAAAAATGATTGTCTACATCAATGCCTCGGTCAAAGCATTAGTTAAAATATTAATGAATGTAATCAATTAAGCAAATAAGAGTTTAATGTTCATCAACCAGCATGCATAAGTTAACTAAAGAGATCCATGCAAAAGTTAATAATAGAAATTGTGCATGATGGCACTAAAAGTGAAGCATTGATGACGATTAAGTTAGTGTGCTAACTAAGTGATCAATAGTCAGTTAAGGATTGAGTTCAGTTAACATTTAGTTAAAGTTGAAGTCAATTCACTTTCAATTCAAGACAATGAACATTCAGTTAAAGCTAATTGAGGAGAAGAAGGGTGCTAATGTTTGCATCGAGGGAGTTCTATTTAGATCCTCCCTATGAATGCGCTAAGTGGTGCTCTTGGTATGTTTATTGAGCCTCCTATGCGGTACCTTCTGCATGCTAGGTTTTGTGACTTGTTATTAATTTGCTAGGCATATGGCAAGCTCAATACAATTTCATACAATTGTTTTGGAAGGGTTGCATTGGATATCTCTTCTCTATTGCTGAGGTTCTATCTCTTATCGGGAAATCTACTTATGTGTTGTGAACCATTCTCTGCAAATTTGTCTATCATACTCAAGGAATTGTTGGGTTTTTCATCCTCCGTGTTTGGAGGGTTTTCCCAGGGTATATCTTGTCTCTTATGGTTTATTGTTTGATGTGGTTTATTTATTCATGAGATTCATATATTTCTGATATAAAATATTCATAGAAGGATGATATAAAGATTATTTTGTGGCTTATATAAAGTTTCCTAAGTGTTGAAATTGTTTGATGAAAGTTTTAAAGTTCAAGCAGCTCTAATTTTGCTCAAACATCAACATGGTATCAGAGCATAGGGTGTGAAAGAGCTTAGTTTTGTGCAGGAAGGTAAGCCTACATAGATCTTGAAGTGTTGAATGAAATATTGCAGCCATGACATCATTCTTCGTTCAATTGGAAGACTGACTTGAAGGCACGCCAAGCTTTAACACATGGAAATAGAGGGTGTTGAATATTGTTGAAGAGCATGATCTTGATTCATTCGTGACCAATGTGGTAGAGGATCCTACCACCAATGAAGAGAAAATAAACTTCAAGAATAATCAAGCAAAGGCCAAGCATATCATCTTTTATTTGGTTAAGGACAATCTCATGTCCATGATCATTCCGTTGAAGACCGTAAGGGAATGTTTTGATACACTCACCAATCTTTTCAAGAAGAAGGCCACAAGTCAAGAAGAAGGGCACATCCAAATCAAGGTTGCGCACACTAAATAGGAGAATATTGTCCTCATGACAATAATGAAGAAAGGGAGAAAGAATTTCACTACAAAGAAGCTCTTCCATTCAATTGAATAAAGAAGGACTCTGATATTCTCCACAAGGGTGCAGAGATCAAGAGGGAGGCCACACAAGTCAATAAAAGATAAGCACTTTATATTTTTATTGTTATATGATGTTATAAGTAAGATCCAAAGGTTTTTTAATATGTTCCATGACTGTCATATAGAGATCTGTATTCTTGGACATTAGAATTGTGTTGAACATATACATTATTGTTTGTCTTTTATTAGCATATTGTTGATCTCATGAGTCCGTATTATGTGATATGATATATAATTTTATAGGACTTATATAAAGATGAAAATTCTATTCATAAGACATGAGATAAAGGGTTGCATGCTTTCTTCATGAGTTGTGAACATAGGACTACATGATTGGTCATAATATATCAAGTAGAGGTCTTCATGCTTGCTTCATGAGATATGAATATGGGGCTGAATATTTACTTCATAAAATATGAATTTTTGAACTGATATAGGGTTGTAAAATGTTACATAAGATATGAATGGGATTATACCAAAACATTAATTAGTCTATGTACATAATTGTATGAACCATTTCCAATATGTTGAAAGTTTCACATGACTACATTTATGGTTATGTAATGCTATTAATCATTTGAATATTTTTTCTTGTATGGAAAAACATATGCCCTGATCTACAAGAAGAGAATGACATGAAGTCATTTGGATGGATGATCCTAAAAAAGAGCAGATTGGTAGGTTCCTATGTTTCTTAAGAAGAAGACATAATATAAGCCTTAATTCTATTAGAAGCAATGTAAGGACTCCCAAAGGTAATGTGTTTATCTTAATTATATTCATATATGTGGTAGATATAGAGGAGTATGAGTCTTTGTGATGGAGGACTCAAATTTATGATTCTCACATCCTAGATGTCAAGGGGGAAAGCTAGATTTGCTAGTTCTCAGAAAAAACAAGTGGAGATGGTTAAATTAACCTCCTGTTAAGTAGAAACCATGTACGGTACTCATATTCAAAAGGAATCTATATGTAAGAATCATGGATGATTCTTAAGTTTAGAGGTGTAACAGTCATTGGATAAGATTTTTCTTTTGTTGAGGAAAAATGTTCAATAGAGTTCTTGAAAGGATTCAAGAACAATGGATTGTAAATCCATGACCACACACATAAAGATAAATCTAATTATTGTTCATATTTGTAGAATCTCATATATGTTAGATATATCTATACAGGTCTTGAGATCAGTTATATGCTTTATAGTCAGTACATAGACATGTACTACAAAACATGTGTTGTGTTACCTACTTGGTACAAGTGTATTTGGATTCAGACATGTCTCAGTTAGTGAAAGAAAGTCTCACATATATATGGATTCTGACTGGTATGATGATAAATAAATATCACATCAAATATGTTTCTCCAGATAGAGCATATTGTAAATAAGTAAAACTTTACAAAGTTCCTAGTCAGTTATATCCAAGACATGGTACATAAAGGAGTTGTGTAACTCCTGTACATATCCATGGATGAGCATACTTTCCAGCATATTTACCAATACTTTTTCCATGACAAAATTGGTATAGTATAAAAAGACTCCTCTAGTTGAAGAGGGAGTATGATGTATCTTCATAGGCAACACCAATTAAAAGTACCTAAACTAGTTAGTCATGGTACATGACTCAGGCAGTTAGGGGATGTGAATTCTTGTGGAGAAAATCCACATGAGCAGAGACATGGTCAAAGTCTCATAAACTATTGGATATATAGTTTATATATTCATAGAACAATTAAACCGCTTGGAGAGGTAAGATAACCATACAGTTGGCTATGTGGGGTATTGTGATATGAAATCACTATGAAAGTGATCAAGCCTTGAAGAACATTGCAGAGAATGGAAATATGAGTTATTTGAAATGTTTTGTTGGGTGACTTCATTTCATTCCAAATTTTCATGTCCCATATACAAGCATGCAAATAAAATGTGATGACTATATCTACATTTATAGATAATATAATATATATAATTGCGTAAATGAAAAAGTGCATCTGTTCAACGCGTGAATCATAAACTTCACACATATTTTTGAAGCGATTCCTCATGTCGCGTGTCAATAAATCCTATGTTGTCTCCACTCCATACTTTGTTTCCTGTGAGTTTCATGCGTCATGGCAAAGCATACATATAAATAAAGTTTTCTTATTGTTCCATTAGTTATAAAAAATTGGACATAAAATAGGATAACTACTTACAAATTGTTCAATTAACCCTTGATACCCCAATGTATAATCACAACCCTTACTTAATCCAATGTGAATCAAATGATCAAAAGACTCTTTGTTGTATGTTATTGCATGTTATGAAACATCCATGTATGGTTTTAAACTAATTAGATATAAACATCACATGATATATAAAATCTGAAGCAAACTACAAGTACTTGCAAATGATGTAGTTTTACATTTTTTGCCTTGTTGTCCTGTCTTATGTGCTAAACGGTTGTCATTTTATTTTCTTTCCGCAACAACGAAACAATTTAAAATTAGTATTTATGCAATGCATCCTTGTGAACTAATGATTGTTGCTAATGAGTAAATGCACCAACTATCATACAATTGAGAGAGGATGTTGCAATTTCAAATAAACTCAATATTCAACAACCATTACATGCCATAAATGATTCAATAAATGAATTACAATGTTACATGTATATAATTTTATGAAAACTTGCACATTATATCACAATTGAAACGATCAACAAAACCAAATCACACAAGGAATTCACACAACTATTAATCACAATGAATACATCTATTTTACCCTCGAAACCCAAATGAGAAACTAACTTTGAATGGTTGCTCATTCTTTTCTTCTACAATTGCAAGGAACTACATTCCAACTTGTGGCTCTCTTGACCATTAGGAAAATTACCTAGCTAGGATTTTCCTTTGCCTCCTCTTCCCCTTTTCCAAAAGACCCTTCCTAATTCAAATCACAAGAAGATATAGGTAGAGTTGGGGCAATGGAATGACCAAGCATCCTCGACCTTTTATTTCCCATTCCTTGTTCTTTTTTCTCTCTCCCATTTTCTTTCACATAATTTTCTTGATTCTAATGCTTCCATTGTCTTTTCCTTTTCTTCAACCCTCATTAATTATCGAATTACCTTAGGACATCAAGAATTACATGAAGAAATTTGAGGAAATGTTTTATGGCTTCATTCTGACATTTCAACAAACACTTGTATCATAAATGATTTAATGTTATTCTGAGTTTTATCACAGCCAAACAATAACTTGAACAATAAGTACACAATGAGACAAATACAATATCTTTGTAAAATGTGAACACAAATATTTAGGTCCAAGCCCAAGGAAAAACCCCACAGGGGAAAACCCAGAGAAATAAATTTGTTATGGAGTCTTATTTAGAAATTTATAGTCACTTAGAAAACTTCTATCCTTTGTCAAATGATCAACAGTGAAATTCCAAAAATAGTAACTTATCTTTATTGAATCTGTTGTTCAACTTTTCTGTCAAATTCAGCCCACACATGCCAATAGAAAGACTGTACGGATCTTGATTTTTGTGCTATGATTATCTTGGGTTCTATGCCATCAATGTCTGTACGGTTATATGAATTTTTGAGTAGTAATACTCCTTTGCCTTGGAATTTGAGCCTACATAAAATCTCTGAATTTTCGTGTCTTTAATTTATCACTGTACAGACCATTTATTGCAACATTAAATGTTGTACGAACAAGTTATTAACAACAATAGTACTTGGAAGATCGTGCCCAAGATATTATGATAAAAAATGCTCAATCTGCAAATTATTTCTCTCTTCCTCCTTGTGGTTTTTCTTCTTTGTCTAACATGTATTTATATTTTATCTAATACAAAACTAACCCTAACTAACTCAACCAACTTAATCAAAGGATGAGTTTAGCTTTCTCTGAGGGCTCTCGTTTAATGCACATATTCACTTTAATATTAAATACATTAAATGCACTTTTTGGGTCCCACAACTTAAATTCACTTTAAGTTTATAAAGTATAAAAAGTATCTTAAAAAATATAACATGTTAGGAAACACAACTTGTGTCCCCCCCATGACAAAGAAAAAAATATGAGGAAAATGACATTTCTCGTTAGAATTTTAACACTCTCTCTTAACGAGGGAGGTCCTTCTGGAATCACCATTAAAAACTCCTCCTGGATCAATGTTCTCATAAGATCCCTCTTGATCTGGACTTTGATATGAATCTCTGTGCCATACAACTCTAAACTTTGAGCTCTCCGGAGACTCCACTCTCCATTCCCGAGCTTGTTCCAACTCTACTTCTTTGTACCAACTGAGCTTTCTGCTGGTACCTGAGTGAGCTTCTTTCTCACCACCTTGCACTGTGGACTAACCCTGTGGCGCCTTGTCAGGCCTCTAGGTTTCCTACTCAATTGTCTTGGAATTTGATAGTCAACAATATTCTCCTACTAAGGACTATCCCCTCAACACATATAATCTGCCACGTCTTTCACCAAGAAAGACCAATCTGATCAAATGAACATACAGATCATAAATGACTACATGACCATATCTCACAAAAAGTTCTAAGCCATCATCTTCCAGGGCTGAAACTGAAATGAGGTTGTCCCTCAACCATGGAACAAATAAGACACCATCCAATTCAAGTGTCTCATTAAAATCTAATTGAAAAATGACGTTCCTAATTCCTCTCACCTCATGAGTTCCATTGACATAATGTATTCTGCCAATTTCATGAATGATGTGGAAATTATCCAACTTTCTAGTCATGTGACTTGTTGAACCACTGTAAATAAGCCATGTATTATCATACATGTAGCTGTTACTGCCAGTGTTGGATACCATGGATGCAAGTGAGAAATCTTGTTCAAATTTACTTGAGAATTCTTCAATCTCTGCAGTTGCATCCACTTGTTGTTTTACATTATGTTTGTTGGGACATTGGGTTGCATAGTGTCCATAAGTGTTACATGAATAACACCTCAGTTTGCTGATGTCAATTTTTGAACCCTTTTTCTTCTTCTGTCCTTTTGCTGCAAGATCCACATTCTCCCCACACTTTGTACCCTTCAACTACTTGTTTTGAAGAGACTCTTCTCGAGTTTATTCCTGAAAAAATTCATCCCAAAGTCTCTCCCAACTTGGTCGGTTCTCTCGGGAGACAACACCCTTTACAAAAGTGTTCCACTTCTCAGAGAACCCATTTAGAGCAGTCCTCACTAACTCCCCATCTGTGATTGCTTCCCCAACAACACTCAACTCATCATTGACTTTGGTAATTCTCGCAAAGTATGAGGAAACTTTTTCATTCTCAGTCATTCTAATATCCCTTAGTTTCTCTCTCAGGACCATCTTTATATTCTCATTTGTACTCATGTATAACTTAGTCAAATATGCCCACATATCAAAAGCATTAGATTTATCGGCTACATGAGGAATGACATGATCCTTGATAGCATCAAGAATCAATGTTTTGGCCTTAACATTATTTTTTTGATATGTTGCATAACCAACAACATATCCAGTCTTGTCAGGAACTCTTATGGATTTCTCAACTATATCCCACAGTTTTGATTCCTCAAGTAGTAAAACAATTCTTTCTTTCCAGGGGTTAAAATTTGATTCCCTATCCAATCTATCCTCAAGTGTAAGACTGGTGGCCATGGATATTAACCAAGAATGACAAATAATATTCTCAATTGTCTTAACTCTTCAAGAAATCACAATGTTCACAAACTTACAGAGACAAGCTCTGATACCATGAAGAAATTTGAGGAAATGTTTTATGGCTTCATTTTGACATTTCAACAAACACTTGTCTCATAAATGATTTAATGTTATTCTGATTTTTATTAAAACCAATCAGTAAATTGACCAATAAACACACAATGAGACACATACAATATCTTTGTAAACTGTGAACACAAATATTTAGGGCTAAGCCCAGGAAAAACCCCACAGGGGAAAACCCAGAGAAATAAATTTGTTATTGAGTCTTATTTAGAAATTTACAGTCACTCAGAAAATTTCTATCCTTTGTCAAATGATCAACAATGAAATTCCAAAAACAGTAACTTATCTTTACTGAATCTGCCATTCAACTTTTTTGTCAAATTCAACCCACACGTGCCAGCAGAAAGACTGTACAAATCTTGATTTTTGTGCTCTGATTTCCTTGGTTTCTGTGCCAGCAATGTCTGTACGTGTTGGATAATAACTCCCGATTCATCAATTCCACTGCTAATGCATATATTTATACAATTCATATGTCGGTTCAACTTTCGACCAACCTATTCATATTCCTACATGACTATTCATATTCCGAATATATTTACACTATTTACATATTGTATAATCCCAATGGATTATATTCCAACAATCCCCCCCTTAATCCGAAGGGGTGTTAGTAAGTCCGGGCATGTTTCTGAATCTTTCAAACTTTTCTCGTCCAAGCGCTTTGGTGAAGATGTCTGCAACTTGATCATTTGTGGAACAATGTCGAAGATGGACTGTCTTGGCCTCTACATGATGTCGAATCAAATGATATTTTGTGTTGATGTGTTTGGTTCGATCATGGAATCTGGGATTCTTAGCCAGCTTGATTGCAGAAGTATTGTCGATCAATAATGGAGTGGAGTTCTCTTGTTTTTCTTGCAAATCTTCAAGTATCTTCCTGAGCCATACTATTTCTTTCGTTGGTTCAGCTGCAACCACATATTCTGCTTCTGTTGTTGAATCTGCCGGAACTGACTGTTTGCCTGATCTCCATGAGACAGCTATTGATCCAAGACTCATAGTGTATCCAGAAGTTGATACTCCTGTCTCCTTATCGCCATCAAAATCTGAGTCTGAGTACCTAATAAGTTTGAAGTCATCCACTTTA
>LPNX010895270.1:535223-573392 GCA_001517045.1 Pseudotsuga menziesii
TTTAGCAGATAAATTAAATTCACAATCAAATGATACATCAATGCCATCACCTGAATTATCTGCTTCTCCTCCATGTCTTTTTGAACTTCTCGTTCCCGTCTTTCCAACTTCATCTGGATGGACACTTTCAAGTGTCTTTGTGGCCCATTTAGGAATCTTCCATGATGGTCCTGGTTGATCAGCTAGTGGTGCTTCATCATTGATTGAGAGTCTTCCAATTCTCTCAATCACATCATCTAGTTGAACCTCTTGATCAGGTGAAGTAGCAAGAACTTCTTCATGCGGGGGAGTTGGTGCTTCATATGGAAATTCCAAAGGTTGATCCAGAATAGGAATCCCCCCTTCAAGGTTTGGAATTTCATATTCATTTTTAGAATATTTCTTTGGATGAGGATATTTTTCCAAATGATCAAGCTGTCTCTCAATGGACTGGTCATTTTTATTAGTCTCAAGAAAAATGACATCTCTAAAAATAACAAACTTCTTGTTTACCTCGTCATACAGACAATATGCCTTGGAGTATTCTTCGTACCCCAGGAAAATGCATTTTCTGCTTCGAGCACCAAGCTTGTTTCTTTGCTCCTTTGGAATCAAGGCATAACAGGTGGAACCAAAAACTCTGAGATGCCTAACTGAAGGGAGATGGCCAAACCACATTTCATGTGGAGTCTTGTTATCAAGAGCATTTGAGGGACTTCTATTTCTCAAATAGGCTGCACATTTCACTGCATCACCCCAAAACATTAGTTTTACATTCTCAAAAAACATCATTGAGCAAACCATATTCATTACGGTTCTGTTCATTCTTTCTGCTACACCGTTTTGTTGAGGATTGTAGGGAACTGTAGTCTGATGTGCAATTCCATGTTGGTGAAGATAATCTTCAAAATAATTTGAAGTGTATTCTTTCCCATTGTCAGTACTAAGTGTACCAATTTTTTATTGTGCTTGTTTTTCTATCAATGCATGAAAGTCTTTGAATGATTGAAATGCTTCTAATTTTGTCTTTAAACAGTAATTCTAGCACATTTTTGAGTAGTAATCAACAAAGTTCATAAAATACTTATTCCCATTAGCAGAAGGAGTTGGCATTGGGCCAAATAAATCAAAATGCACTAATTCTAATTTCCTACTTGCTTTGAAATTAGATTCATGGAATGGCAGCTTACTGTGTTTCCCTAATATACATGCATCACATTTGTTCTTCTCTTTGGGAATGGTGGGCAAACCAAATACACCATTCTTTCTCAACAAACGAAGACTGTTATAATTCAAATGACCAAATCTTGCATGCCACAATAAACTTGATGACAAATTACCTTCTCCATGCTGAGAGAGGTAGGCATAGTTCTGAACTCTTGTAGATGAACCCTTTAGCTTCAACAGCTTCCCATCTTCGTATCTAGTCATGATGACTTCATTGTCAGAGGACTTTCTTATTTCTACGATTCCATCAAACATGTGGATGGAATGGCCTCGCTGTTGAATCTCCACCAAGGACAGCAGGCTTCTCTGCAACTCTGGAAGATAAAGAACATTCTTCAACAAGAAATCAGGGAATCCATGCATCTTCAGTCGAACGGTGCCCATTCCCTTTGGTTTAAGACTTGACTTATCTACAAAGTACACTATGCCATTTATTGTTTCATTAAGTTCTTCAAAACAGTCTTTTCTAAAAGTCATGTGTGATGTTGCACCAGTATCAAGCAGCCAACAATCTTTGTAAGATGAAAGTGAAGTCATTTCATTAATTCCAAGATTACAATGTGCAACAATACAATGAGCAGAATCAGAAGATTTACTAGCATCTTGGTTTTTATTGTCATCTTTCTTCTGGTTATGTTTGTCTTTGATGGAGTCCCACGAAGCCCAACACTGATCTGATGTGTGTCCAGTCTTTCCACAATGCTTGCACTACAAATCTGATCTTTTGCTGGAGTTTTTTCTGCCTCCTCTACCTCTGAAGTTTCTTCTTCCTCTGCCTCTCTCTTTGCCAGAGAGAGAGGCACCAACTACAGATGCTATAGATTGCATCTTCCGCAACTGTTAGCGTAAATTACAATATTGAACTTAATATGACAAAGAGAATGAGATAATAGAAAAACAATAACCTTGCAGGTCTACAGTCTCTGCCAAGGTGATTTACAATCTTAATATGCTGTCAAATTTGCTGGTGGCAATCTCATACACGAATACAATTCTTTGCATACTTCTTGCAGCAGAATGAAAGAAAATTGAAACTCATCAATTCAATTCTTTATGCAATCAACATGATGGGCAGTCGCAACAATCTTCAAAATACTTCTTACAAGTGACAGAAGGGTCGAGTCTCAGCAAGTCAATCTTCAGCTGTCAACAATCTTATTAACCAGTGTGGTCACAACTTCAATCTCAAAATCCATCTTCAAATCAAAAAGAAGAAAACACTTCTATGCATATACATTTTACAGTACTAAAACACTATGCATAGTATTCATGAGCCTCTTCTTTTAATTCAAACAACAATATATGCAGACCATTTCCAGAAAGATTCCACGCACAAGATAGGGCATAAATTAGGGTTTTTACATTCCCATCAGTCGCAAGTAAATACAGCAGCAATATTTAAAATACTTCTTACAACCTTCTGAAAGAATATCAACCACATAAGAATGTCTCAAATCTCAGCATCCATTACACAGTCTCAAATCGCAGCATCCAAAGTTGTAAAGTTCCCACGCACATGGAGAAGGAGTGGCGTGAACACTCTCCACAATAAATATCGATGGCTGTCAAAACACAAAATCTTCAACGTGGAGTTAACATCTTGCTGTCAAAACACATCTTTACGCTGGTCTCATTTCTCTCAAAGCCAAGGTAGCTCGCAACAGTATATGGAGGAGATTGCAGTCTCAAAAGCATATATACTCAACGCATATAGATTCAATATATACTCAGCTCCAATATAGATTCAAACTCACGCAACATATATACTTTCAGCTTCATATGGTGGAGTCAATTTAGGACTCACAACTTTTGAACAAAATGGGTCGCAGTTTATTAGCATGAACAGTTCACACAAAAAATTAGGGTTTCCACCCTAGTAATTGTAACACTTCTTAATACAAAAAGTCGTAGCCCTACACAATAGTCTTCACATTCCACAAATCTTTCAGAAGATTATCTGAGCTCTCACAGATAGTTAACGTAGTGGCAGAACGGGATCAAGGCAGTGAATGGTGGGGAAATCCTTCGCTCTTCCCACAAACTATGCAGTGACTTTGCTTTGCTCAAAATACCTCTTCCACTTGAAATTCACAGTTCACGTCTCTCAAAAATACATCGCTCACTCTAGTATCACATCTTCGAATATAGCTTAAAACCTAAAACTCAAAACTTTGATAATTTTGTTTGAGAGATGGGAATTTGCAGAGAGAGTATGCGTTAACACAATGAGGATACCTACAGTAGTAGAGAGAGAACACGATGGGGTGGCAAACAACTTGTAATAGTAGACTGCAAGGGACAAAGATACAGAGAGCGGGCTATACCCAGTGGTCGAATGACGTGAAGGGAAAAAAATAGAATGGTGATTCAACTTAGGGTTAGGTATTTATTAAACGACTGAACAAAATTTCAACCACTCATTCAAAATTGTGCAGCGATTTGAGTAATACACAATTTATGGATTGTTTCATACCTCATTCCTCATCGCAAGTCTAGAAGAGAATAACGCATACAATGAATGCGCACAGGATGGCAAAGAGAATGCATGCGACTGGCAGAATTGATTTTGACTGCGTGCAGCAGAACTGGAGGAGAAACGTTCAATTCTGATAAGAGGGCAAACACATTAATAGGCCAGTAGTCTGGCAAGCATACAGGCTGCCAGGACTAAAACTTAACAGCAGGAGTTATGGCAGGTGGTGCTCTGATACCATTGTTGGATAATAACTCCCGATTCATCAATTCCATTGCTAATGCATATATTTATACAATTCATATGTCGGTTCAACTTCCGACCAACCTATTCATATTCCTACATGACTATTCATATTTCGAATATATTTACACTATTTACATATTGTATAATCCAGACGGATTATATTCCAACAGTACGATTGTATGGATTTCTGAGTAGCAATACTCCTCTGCCTTGGAATCCGAGCCTACATAAAATCTATGAATTTTCGTGTCTTCAATTCAGCATTGTATGGACCATTTATTGCAGCATTAAGTGCTATAGGGAGATGTTATTAACAACAACAACACTTGGAAAACCGTTCCCTAGATAATATGCCAAAATATGCTCAATCTGCAAATTATTTCTCTCTTCTTCTTGGTTTTTCTTCTTTCTCTAACATGTATTTATACTTTATCTAACCCTAACTAACTCAACCAACTTAATCAAAGGATGATATTAGCTTTATCCGAGGGCTCTCATTTAATGCACATATTCACTTTAATATTAAATACATTAAATGCACTTTTTGGGTCCCAAAACTTAAAGTCACTTTAATTTTATAAAGTATAAAAAGTAACTCTAAAAATATAATAGGTTAGGAAACACAACTTGTGTCCCCCCCCATGACAAACACAAAAACATGGGGAAAATGACATTTCTCATTAGAATTTTAACATTACAAACTTTTGTTTTTTGGTCAAATCATTTTAGATTAGAAGACATTTTTTTTGTACTAAGGGAATCAACAATTGGGGACTGAGCTGGTACTCGCGTGACACGGGGTCTAGGGATCCAATCCTGCTACCACTATACCCCTAGGTGCACCCACACAGCCTGAACGCATGGGGCACGAGTAGGACAAGGTGATTTGAGATCGTGACCTCCCTTTGCAACATGTCCTTCATATCAAGCAAATCACCAATTGAGCTACACCCTTGTGGGCCTAGATCAAAATAAATTATAATGTAAATAATTAATGGATTCATTTGACAAAAATAACCCTATATGCTATCCATAATAACATCTAAGCCAACTCTCATTTTTTCTCCAAAACCTATGTTCCACGCTAGAAGCTCACTTATTGTTGGAAATTATACAACTAAAACTTTCCATTGATTGGATGCATTTCCTATGATTTATTTTGGATTTCTTATCCAATCCATAAAAGAACCTAAAGTAATTTATTTATGTTCTAAAACATCTCTCCACAAACCCCTTTAGGTGGATACCTTCCAAATATTATTTAATGCTTAAGACAACCAAAGAAATACACGTTTTTAAGAACCCAACCCCCATATTCCTAAATAATTTGATGCAATAATTTTTACAATTTGTAGTCTATAGAAATTTGTACACATCTTCCCCATGTCCTTTAAAACACCTTTGGGAATAAATGTGAGTGAATGGAAAAAAAACAGGATAAGACAACCTCTCACATAGATTTAATCATAGTCAATAGACCAACAGTTATAAACCATTTATACTCCAATTATTTATGTCTAATTAACCAACTTTAATACCTTTGGCCATAACCATTGGTTTTTATTAAGAAACTTAAATATTTAACTCCTTCCCAGAAGTTTATATCTTTGAATAGAAATCTCAAAAATAGTATTTGAACCACCCTTACCACCAAACCATTGAAACATATGTTGATTTTTGCAAATTTATCTCCATTTTTGTGGCTTTTCCATACACATATAAAATTTACTTTAACCTATCAGATTCTCTAAAGGTCCCATTTATAAATAATAAGATGTTATCAACAAACAAAAGGTGGGTAAGGTTACAAGAATGACATATCCTCACCACTATAATAATAACATTTATTTTTTCCTCTCTATTGCCTTGCTTAGGTTCTCTACTACCAGAAGGAAAAAGGAATGAAGATAAAGGACAACCTTGGTGAAGACTTCATGCTGTATGGAAGGAATTTGCAACTAAGCCATTAATAAGAAGAACATAAGATGTTGAAGAGAAACACTCCATAATCCACCTCATTATAAGGAAAGTGAGCAAAAGTATTAAGCATAACTAATTGGTTTAATCACATGCTTTCAACAATTCCAATTTCAAAATGGATGTGATAAGTTTTTTAACTTTGATTGAATGTGTACCTCCTATGTTTCCCTAATTGCTTCATAAATTTGCTTTTATTCCAAAATCCCAAACTAATAATAATGTGATTTAACATCTAAGAAAATCCTTTTGACCCTAATAGCCATGACCTTTGAAATAACTTTATACAAACAATTGCATGGGAAATAGGCCCATACTCATCAAATAACCATAGCTTTGTCCATTTTCAACATTAAAGGCACTATTATTGCTTTTAGGGAACTATAAACCATTCCAAAAATTGTAACCTTCACGATCACTCTCAGCAAATCATTCTCCAATAACTCATCAAAACTAAAAAAGAACTTGGCAATCCACCCATCCAACCTTGGGATTTTTCTCTTTTAAAGGACATCAAAATAGTATGTAACTCATCGAATTCTTGGATCAATAGCCATTATATACACTCTCAACATTGTGTCACATACATTTGTAGGAGTGAAACATGCCATGATCGTAGTTTCTCAATGAGTTTAACTTTATAAATCTGTATAAACTAAACAGAAAAAAGAATTGCCACACTTTGGTTTAAATGTTACTCTTGAGCCTCATGGAGTTTTTTTGTTGAGCCAAATTTTGTAACGCTTTATCAGGCTATTCATTATCTAGCATTTGTATTCTACGCCCTTTCATACAGTCATGGGTCCTATTATTTCCGCGCTTTATCAGACTATTCATTATCTAGCATTTGTATTCTACGCCCTTTCATACAGTCATGGGTCCTATTATTTCCGTGGCACAAAATGTTAAAAATACATAGAAAAAAATAGTAAGAATGGCCAGCAATAGAGCCCCCACCTTTCGTTGTTGTTTTCATTGGCCCGGTGAGGTCTGTATGATCCACATCGAGCAATACTGCAGTTCCATTGCCTGAGTTTTTTTATCATATAATTGTTTCCCCCTAACAAGGTGACAGTCATTTTGCAGATGTTTTTAGTTTTGTTACTAAACTAGAACTATTTTTTTAATTGCAAAACGATTAATCATATTTCTGAATTTTATTGTTTTGGTATTCATGTCTTTGTGTTAGGTTATTTTTCGGTAAGTTTTACATTGCAGGTCAAGATGTATTGTGACTCTGATTTCAGCTTGGCATGTTTGCTACGTTGAGGGTTCCTTGTAGCTGTGGAATTAAACTTAGTTTGAGTTAGAAAACACATTACTTACAGCTAATAGATCGAGTTTCTTTCAAACATGGAAAAACTAATATATCAGGCTCTTTTGATATAATTAGTAGAAATGATGCGTCAGGGGAAGCCCAGATTTCCTTTGAATTGAGATAAACCGTTGGATCAACTATTGTGGGTCCTTTAGGTTGTCCTGAGGTGACATACCAAAGGATACAGAGATTTACCTTGATTCCAAAGAAATCATTGGAATAGCTCGTGTGTGTTTCATATCTTCCGAGGAATTCAAAAATTCCATATGCTGATTTCTATTGTTTGTTCCATGAAAAAAGATTTATATCGTATATTTCATAGGACAAATCAGAATGTACCTCATCTTGTCTTTCCAACACATTCGCCAGGTCTTTGCTTTATTTTTACAAAAAATCCCCAGGAGGGTTTCGTATGCTACATATAAGTTTATAACAGACATCCAATGGGTAGCCTTCCTCAACCTGTGCTTTATAGCATAACAAATCATTTAGAACTATCCTATTTTCGATGAAATTCATACTCATAAGACATTGACATCCAGTTGAACTGGATAAAACTACTAACAAAGTTTTACATTCTGAAATTCAATATAAAGATTGAACAGATTCTGGAACAGAGACTGCTTAAATTCCTGTTTAGACAATAAACCTTCCTGCAAAGAAAAAGCTTCTTTATATAATTTATTTGCTTGCCCACTGAAATTTCTGTATATATGGGAAAAGGAAATTTCAGAAAACTTCACTTCTGAATTTTTGTTCATGATTGGAAAAAGCACCTAGGTTTTTAATGTGCCATCTACCATTTTCCCAGTTTAGGACCAGTATTGTGTCTTCCATGACTTAGCGGCTTTCTATTTTTCTCTCCACTACAATTTTTACGCCGCAAGGCGTTTTTCTCCAAACAAGTTCGGAAAAGCACAGTTCCTTTCGTCGTCTATTCGGACAACCCTGCTCCTCCGCATGTCCTCTTTGTGATCTGGTGGTCCTCCGTGTGTTTTAAAGTTCCGCTACCCTGCTCTGTCCTGCAATTTTCCGGTCGCTGCCCTGCTCTGTCCTGCAAATTTCATTGTTCATGGGCTTTGTCGTGACTGTTGAGTTTGTCAGAACCGCCCATTTCGCCTGCAAGTTTCATTTTTCATTGTTCATGGGCTTTTCCGTGAGTGTTGAGTTTGTCAGAACCGCACTTCTCCGGCAGTTTTGGAGCGCCGTGGGTGATATTTGGAGAGCCCGTCCTGTGAAAGACCAATGTTTTTTTCTCGGTTTGGCATTTATTATCGGTTTGCAGGTGGTTGAACATCTTGTCATGGCGACCGCCCCTCACTGCTGCATAAATGGCATTTACTGGTCAAATTTACTTTGCGTGGGTTTGCACAGAGAAGTTGCATTATTTCTAGTTGCATGAATTGTGATTCAAAGAGCCAAAGAACTACAAAAAAACAGGTATGCAATTTCATTTCTATTGCAATTTCTGCCCTCTGCAAGTCGTTCATCAATTTCCACAAAACTGCCATTAAAAGAATCAGGCACCGCAGCTTAGAATAATTCAAAACCCCTGAATAGCTTAGAATATTTCAAAACCCCTCGTATAGCAATCGGGCACCGCAATTTCTCCTTGGAAACTGCTGAATTCATACCCTATCGACACCATAACCTAGCAGACAAAAACCTTAATATTCAAGAAGTCAATGCATATCGTGTTTGCCCCAGTTTCCGGACGAAAGGAAAAAACACATCAAACCTTAAATTTTGTATCGCTCTGCAATAGAAATTCATCCCTGCAAATATTTTTATCGATAATAGAAGGTGGGGTATGCAAAGAATATTTTCCTACCAAAACGCAGTGGGCATACATTTCGTTGTATGATAATCCCAAACACCATGCTTCAAAACTTTGCATTGTCGCGGGCGAAAATGGCAGAAATCGTTGGTAATTCTCTCTCGTGTATGTATTTTTAAAGAACCTGTGTATGCTTGCTTTGAATATCGGAGTAACTTGAATTTGCATTCATAAA
Source organism: Pseudotsuga menziesii (assembly GCA_001517045.1). NCBI lineage: Eukaryota > Viridiplantae > Streptophyta > Pinopsida > Pinales > Pinaceae > Pseudotsuga > Pseudotsuga menziesii. Next base: position 544,456 of record LPNX010895270.1, read on the forward strand.
ATGCCATTATTAAATCACTCTGCGCGTCACTTTCATTGTTAAGTTGGGAAGTGAAGTGGTGTATCATATAAGGTTTCAAAATCTCCACACTATATGAATAGTGTGCGGGATCCTTAGCCCGGGCCAGCTCTATGGTGTAGTTGGACTTTAATACTGTATTCAAAGCTTGGCTGTAGGAATGGGTTATACTGTAGGCTAAACCTTGTGGAACTGTCTGGGGATGGCGTGAAGTAGCTGAAGTTTGTCTGTAGTGACTCTTGTTGGAACAATAACTCTATCTACCCCTACCTTGTCTTCTCTCCTCTAATCTAAAGACGTAGGTTCGGTGATAATCCCAGCAGCCTTGGAATCGCCCCACCTCCATTAATAGGGGTTCTGCTGGTCCCGCCTAGATGTCTTTTTTTGTGCCATGGATCGTATTAAAAGAAATAATAACTCCGGCTTGGGCTGGGAGGGAGGTATATTGTCAAACAGTAGCCTTCCTTCAACCCCACGTATTGGCGGGTCTCTTGTACGTCGCCCCGTTTCCAAAGTGCTAAAATAGCTATATAAACAGTTTTTCTTGATACTCGCCCTGGAACCATTGTAGCTAACTATCTTTGGTTTATTCCCTTAATCAATTTATCGGTTGGCTCTTTGGGGAATCCAAATTCTATTCCAGCTCCTCGACCTCACTCAATTGGACACTCTGCTTCCTCCTGAAATCGATGGCAGATGCTACTTAAATGTTGAATCAACGTAAGTAATAGTAGCATGTATTGTCTAACGGATCTGTGGAACTGGACTTGGTGGACTAAAAGTGATAGGCTCCTTCCTGCCAAAAGGGTAAAGGCATATGTTTCCTTTTGGACCTGTTTAGGCGGCCACTATCTGTGGTACTTGGTGAGGCTGAAAGTTACAGGTTCCTGGCTAAAGGCTTTGAATATCTGAGTAACTTGAATCTGCATTAAAATGAGATCGAGGTACTCAAAGAGACCTACAAATTATGTTAAGTAAAAAAGGATTGAGCAGTTGCCATTAAGGTGCAGTAATGGAGACACTAAGAAAATTTGTGAAGGGGGATTAGTTTCATTATGGCAATTGGGTTAAACAACGCTCCCCACCTTTGTCGATGGTTTCCTCCATCTTTATTGCGTTCATTTCCATCATTTCTGGGCTCGAAAGGTTGTGTCCTTGTTAAAATCATGGCATGCTTTTTTATGCCAGTTGTCTTTTTGCCCACGCCAAATGTTAGTTTAGACAGTGTCGGTTGGCTTCTATCTGTGGGAGCCTGCTTGCTAAGATGTACCACCCATTGTGGGGAAGCACCTAGTATCAACTATTGATATATATTGTATCATTGTTTGCAAATTGTGTGTAATGTTTGTTTTATAAAATTTGGGTTGCTTTCAATAACATGTAGTTTAGTGATATGGTTTTCAAATAAGCAGGCCATAGTTATATGGCAGGGCTTGAATTTTTCAATTTGGATTTCATAGAAACTATATCCTGTTTGGTAGGGCTGAAAATTTGCAAACTGTGTGGTTAATTTTCTATTTCATAAAGTTTTTGGGTAGTGGCTTGTTTGCCATGGTCTATCTATATACTAGCAATTTTGTAAGTTGTTGCTAAACTGTTATTGGCAGTATTTATTTTTAGGGTGACCTTGTTTCCATTGATGCTTGATCTTGATATTTACATCTACAATGTGTTTTCTTTGAAGAATTTTTCGTTTTGAAATTAAACAGGTAAAGAAAAATGCTGGTTTATGTTTTTTCTTGTTTTAATATTTGTTTTTCTAATTATTTAAAGGGTATTTCAAGTTTCTATACATCGACAATGACTTCTGAATTTCCAAATTATTTTACTTTCATAGAATATGCCTTAGTTCTCTTAATACACTTTTATAGACATAATTTACTCCATGTCAGTTTCTTTTGGCATTCTTGAATATAAATATATTTGTTAATTATCTTGTCCAGGAATGGATGTGGGTGTCTCATTAACGGAGGAAGCTTGTTGTTCAAGTTATGGGAAGAACTTTGTCTGAGTTTATGTATCTTATCGCTTTGTTCCTTGCAGATCTAGGTTTCAGACTATTTATGGTCCACGAATACCCCTCTGCAACCCCAGTTCTTCGCTCAAGATAGGCCCTGGTAAGTAAACCCCTCAGTGAAGAATGTGTTTTGAGTTTCTTGAATGTCTTGTATGCATGTGTTCTTATATGCATGTGTTCTAAGTGGAGTTAAAACGACATGGTATATTTTGTGAAAATGTGCTTCCTTTCTCTCCTTCTTGAGTTAAGATGGCACGGAATTTTCATGTGGAATCTGGGGAATTCATGCCTATCTTGTAGTAAATCCTAATAGCAATAAAGGCACAGGGAAACTGACAACCAATGAGTTGCCATAGTTGGGGACTCCAATGCATTCTACAACAGAAGAGGTAGACTCCATCTCTTCTCCAACAACAAAAAATAACAAAAAGCAAACCCAAATAAGTGTTTCCACCCAAAACTTAGAAAGGGTAGTTGAAAATATAGAAAATTTGGGAAAAGTTTAGCCTAACAGTGAACTAACACTGTGTGGGTTTCCAGCTCTACTTGGTTGTTTGCATGTAAAATAGATAGCAAATATCCCAGACACTATTTTCTTATAGCTCCATCACATGCCCAGAGTTTGTTTCCTCATTAATTCTAAGGCCCTCGGATTACTCACTTGTTATCAGTGATGTTACCTTGTGTGTAGAGGAGGGCTCTCAGATGGTTGTGTTGCTATGTTGGTTGGTTGGGATTAAATTTTTTTGCAAACGAAGTAATTGTGACATGTCTTTGGTAATTGTAATTCCCGACTTTGGTAATTCTAACATCTTAATTGTAACATCACAAGTCATTTGTAAAATCATCTTTTTAAAATTCTTATGTGGGTAATTGTAACTTTTTAATTCACTTTGCATTGGCCCTTTTTTTGAATTCGTAGGTTGGTAATTGTATCTTTTTAAGTTATCATACATTGGGAAAGTGGAAATAGTTTAAAATCAATTTTTGGGGCAATGGAGAGTGGCATAAAAATACTATTATTTTAAATTTTACATGGTGTAGGTGTAGCTTTTTCAATATATTTATCGTATTGGTTAATTTCTCAATATACTTGAACAATCAAACTTGAGGTTCTTTGTTAATTTGGAATGAGCTTAAGCATGTTTATGGTCCCTTTTGGTAATGTATTGAATTATTAAGATAACATTAAGTTGTATTGCTATTTTGGAAGGGGAGGTATTGACATTATTAAGATATCATTTAGGTTGTATTGTTATTTTGAAAGGGGAGGTATTGACATTTGGACATGTTTTAGGAAGTGGTTTAGTTTTTAGGTTAAGCTAAGTTACAAGTGTATTTAGTGATTTAAGGTTAGTGCTACTTTTGGTAAGATTAATGAAATTCGGTGATGTACATTTACAATTTAAGTAAAAGTTCGTAGCAACTTGTGAGTTGACTCTTCGAGTAGGTGTTTATATCTATGCAACTTGCTTATGTAGTTTCATTCCCCTAGGAGTGAGAAATATTGAAATGTTCTCTAGAAGGGGTGGGTTTCCACCATCATAATGGGAAAAAAAAGTAAAATGATTTGAGTTCCTATTGCTAGCTAACATCAAGTCTGTGATTTGACTCGTTGGGCACTTGTGAGTTGGCAATTGAGTTATCACTCAGTAAACCAAATCTATATTTTGTGTGCCCAATGAGTGAGCAATATTTTACTATTATCCTTATGGGCGGGATTCCACCACCATCATCATTAGAAGAAGAAAAACGTTTTGACCTACATTTTTCTTGATGTTCCTATTTTTTTAATATGGGTATGCCCACTTAGGAATCCTTAGAACTGCCCTAGGAACTACTACCAGAACTTATTAGATCGAATGGGGTCATTATACCATTGCTATTAACCTTTAGTAGGAAGAATGAATGAATTTAATTTAGACCTTCTCACTTTTGACTTTAGACATCGTTTGTAGGCGCATGGTCCAAAGATTGGACTATTCATGTCTTTAATAGCCCTATTTTGCCCTTTATTTCCATACTGTAAAAGGAGTCTCTGACCGAATAGTATTCCCATTTATGCTTGCACGGTATTTTTTTTGCCGTAAGGCGTTCTCCCCTATAGTTCTTCGGTAAACCACTGCTCATTCCGTCGTCTATTCAGCCCACCGCACTTCTCCACTTGTCTTCTTCATGACCCGCTGGCTTATTAGTTGTGATGCTTTCCAATGCTGGTTACTGTTCAGCCCTTTACTTTTATCATTCGTTTACATAACTTCTACTTATTGCTGAACAACACTGAGAATTCTGCTCAAATATTCAACTTCCTCGAGTTATAATATCTTCATGATCGTAGTGCAATTGGATTATGTGATAAATGAACTTAACATAATAAAATTCACCTTTTTAAACATGTTTTTTCCCCTGCATTTCTGTCAAAATTAGCTCATACCAAGGCAACTGTCAGCGGCACTTTAAAACACTGTTCCTTTCGTCGTCTATTCGGTCAACCCTGCTCCTCCGTGTGTCCTCTTCGTGATCCGGTGGTCCTCCGCGTGTCCTCTTCACGATCCGCTGGTCCTCCGCGTGTTTTAAAGTTTCGCTACCCTGCTCTGTCCTGCAAGTTTTCAGTCGCTACCTTGCTCTGTCTTGCAAGTTTAATTATTCATGGACTTTGCTGTGACTGTTGAGTCTATTAGAACCTCCCATTTCACCTGCAAGTTTCATTGTTCATGGGCTTTGTCATGAGTGTTGAGTTTGTCAGAACCGCACTTGTCCGATGGTTCTGGAGCACCATGGGCGATATTTAGAGAGCCTGTCCTGTGAAAGACCAGTGTTTTTTCCTCGGTTTGGCATTTCTTCTCAATTTGGAGGTGGTTGAACATCTTGTCATGGCGACCGCCCCTCTAATCTACAAGTACTTGTATCTCTTACAAACCAAATAATAGGGTAGTGTCTCAAAAATACAAGATGGTTTTTTTTTACATGGAACCACTTTCATAATTCCCAATATTGTTGATTCTTAGAAAACAACTTTTGCAACAATTACCCCCAGCTACTTACCCAAGGGAGGCTTTTACATAGAACCACTCTTTCAAAATTCTCAATGTAGTTGTTTCTTAGAAAACAGTTTTTGCCACATTTACCTCAGCTTTTTACCCAATCCCTTATACCTAGAAGGGCTTCATAAAAGCAAGAATTAAAATCCAGAATATACTTGGTTCTTAAGGTGGAATTTACACTTTCATAGTAAAAATCCAGAATATTGTAGAGATTACAGGCAGCTAACAAATGGAAAATATAGAATTCTACAATCAAGAAACATTTGTATTTAAGGAAACCAAAATGGATAAAGGATTAAAATTTGTTTGAAAGAAAGGGGCGAGAAGCAATTTTCTGAAATTAACCCCAACAATTGCTACCAGAACAAACTGTATCAATGCCACTTTTGTTGGTAGGCATTAAAATTGAAAAATGTTCATTATGAAAAACTAAACTTAAAAATCACCAGTGCTATTACAAATGGAACCAAGAGAGAAAAGATGTTAGAGTTGTTTACCTTTATCCAATTTGTAAGCATATGAATGTCTATGTTCAATGCATGGAATACATCTTTTAGATTTAGTGAACCTTCTATAATGCACATAACTATATGCACGTAGACACCAGACCAATGGAGTGCCCCTGTATTCTCTGGGTGCATAGCTATTAAAAGGCACGAAGGGGATTGCATATGTAGTAAGCTTTTGCATATTTTATTAATAGGAATAAAATAAAATAACAAGCTACAGAAAAAAACAAAAAGGTGACACGCGGAGAACCAGCGGATCACGAAGATGACATGCAGAGAAGCACGGTTGGTTGAATAGACGACGAAATGAACATTGGTTTCCAAACAATTCTCTTCCTTCTACAGTCTAGTGATTTCTGGACAGCCGTGACTCTTGTCCGGTGATTCTGGATTGTCATGAGGTAATTTCTTGAGAGCCCCTCCTGTGAAAGAGCCCGTCTTGTAGCAAGATCCCGCTTTTCCCTTTCACTCCCTTTATGAGCCACAAAGCATTCAATTTGAATGAATGGTTCTTTTGCTGACATGGATGTGCCTATTAGCCTTCTTGTTATGCTCCTGATTCATATGTTTCTTGGTCTCTCACGAATTATTTCAAATAGATTTTATAACCTGTTGCTACAGGAATGATGATAAAAGTCTGCCCTTGGCAGACTTTGTGCTTTTCTGTCCCCATTTTGGTTGGAGGGCTGGAATTCTCCAACTTTTAAGCTATTAGAGAGATCCCCAAATGTATTTGCATTTTTGGAATTCTTCTGCATTCTGGAGGTGGTCTTAGAGAGGAATGTAACAAAAAAATGTGGCACTTCTTTGCAAAGAAGAGCCTTCTCTTCAATAGACATATTTGAAAGTTTTTTGAAGGGTAAATTTGCTATAGAGTTATTATGCAAATCTGAAGTAGTTATTGAGGATTGTTTTGCCACATTTCACAAAGAAAATAACTTTGCTTATGCATGGAAGTAATAAAAATTATCGTTATTTTATGGAATTAAATAACTTTTATTATGTTATGGTTATAAATAGCCAACAAGCTCTTTACCTAGCATAATAGACGCATGAACACCAGATTAGAGCTTCTGGCTCTTTGGGAACTGCTTTCAGATGCCATTAATTTTGGGATCCCTCTCTTATCTGTATTTGGGGATTCACAGTGTTTCTCTCCAAACATGTTTGGAAAAACACCCCACTTCTGAGTCATTGGTGTGATGACATTCTTTCTCTGCTGCATCATGTCCCTTTAGTGACCATCAATCATATCTACCGCGAGCATAACTACCAGCTTGACAGTCTCTCCAAACAAGCTCTTTTGTTGGCCCCGGGGCATGGGGAATTTTCTGGCTCTTTAGATGGTATGATCATTGATCATGGGATATTTTAGTTATTTTGGCTTGTGCCGGGCTTTGCCCTTTCACTCTCTTTTTGAGGCACAAGCATTCAGTTTGAATGGATGGTTCTTTTGCTGACATGGATGTGCCTATCAGCCTTCTTGTTATGCTCCTGATTCATATGTTTCTTGGTCTCTCACGAATTGTTTCAGCTAGATTTTCTGACATGTTGCTACAGGAATGATGATACAAGTCTGCCCTTGCCACACTTTATGTTTTTCTGTCCCCGTTTTGGTTGGACGGGTGGAAATCTCCGACTTTACAACTATCAGATAGATCCCCCAAAGTATTTGCACTTGCGGAATTCTTCTGCATTCTGAAGGTGCTCTTAGACAGGAATGTAACAAAAAAAATGTGGCACTTCTTCGCAAAGAAGAGCCTTCTTTTCAATAGACATATTTGAAAGTTTGTTAAAGGGTAAATTTGTTATGGAATTATTATGCAAATTTGAAGTAGTTATCGGGTATTTTTTTGGCACATTCCACTCTTTACAATCCGGTGGTTCTCCACGTGTCCTCTTTGCGATCCGGTGGTCCTGGCACTTAACCCCCATCCCCGCATGTTTGCTTCGTGGTTCGCTGGTCCTCCGCGTGTTTTCAAGTTATCAAGGATTGTTTTGCAATTCTTCTGCATTCTGGAGGTGCTCTTAAACAAGAATGTAACGAAAAAATGTGGTGCTTCTTTGCAAAGAAGGTCCTTCTCTTCAATAGACATATTTGAAAGTTTGTTAAAGGGAAAATTTGCTATGGATTTATTATGAAAATTTGAAGTAGTTGTTGAGGAATGTTTTGGCACATTTCACAAAGAAAATAACTTTGCTTATGCATGGAATTAAAAACATTTATTGTTATTTTATGGAATCAAATAACTTTTATTATATTATGGTTATAAATAGCCAACAAGCTCTTAACCTAGGATAATAGACGCAACAACACCAAATTAGAGCTTCTGGCTCTTTCGACACTGCTTTCGGTTGCCATTCATTTGGGGATCCCTCTCTTATCTGTATTTGGGGATTCACAGGTTATCATCTCATGGGTGAACAAAATTGCTTCATTGAACACCCCACTTCTGAGTCATTGGTGTGATGACATTCTTTCTCTGTTTCATTATATGTCTTTACTGACCATCAATCATATCTACCGTGAGCATAACTAGCAAGCTGATAGGCTCTCCAAACAGGCTCTTTCATTGGCCTCGGCGCATGGGGAATTTTCTGGATCTTTAGATGGTATGATCATTGATCATGGGATATTTCAGTTATTTTGGCTTGTGCCGGGGTTTGCCCTTTCACTCTCTTTATGAGGAATAGGCATTCAGTTTGAATGAATGGTTCTTTTGTTGACATGGATGTTCCTATCAACCTTCTTGTTATGCTCATGATTCATATGTTTCTTGGTCTCTCACGAATTATTTCAGATAAATTTCCTGACCTATTGCTACAGGCATGATGATAAAATTCTTCCCTTGGCAGACTTTATGCTTTTCTATCCCAGTTTTGGTTGCATGGCTGGAATTCTCCAGCTTTACAGCTATCAGAGAGATACACAAATGTATATGCATTTGCGGAATTCTTTTGCATTCTAAAGGTGATCTTAGAGAGGAATGTAACGAAATAAATGTGGCACTTCTTTTCAAAGAAGAGCCTTCTCTTCAATACACATATTTGAAAGTTTGTTGAAGGGTAAATTTGGTATGAAGTTATGATGCAAATCTGAAGTAGTTATTGAGGATTGTTTTGGTACATTTCACAAATAAAATAACTTTGCTTATGCATGGAATTAAAAAAATTTATGCTTATTTTATGGAATTAAAATTTTTTTATTATGTTTTGGTTATAGATAGCCAACAAGCTATTAACCTAGGATAATAGATGCACCTGTGTTTTTTTAGTTCTTTTTCTCTTTGAATCAAAATTCCTGCAACTAGAAACAATGCAAATTCTCTGTGCAAACCCACGCAAAATAAATTTGACCAGTAAACACCATTTAGGTAGCAAGGAGGGACAGTCGCCATGACAAGATGTTCAACCACCTCCTCCATGAATAGAAATCTATATACTAAATTCAGAAGAAATGCCAAACTGAGGAAAAAAACACTTCATGTTTCAAACGGGCTCTTTCAGAAGACTACCTCTCCAGGAATCGCCCACGGCACTTTAGAATCACCGAGCACCTATGGTTCTGACCATCTCAACAGTCACATCAAAGCCTATGAACAATGCTCAGCAAATAGGTGGAAAACAAAGAGGTGCAAAACACGCAAACACTGAAACTTGTAGGCGAAATGGGAGGGCAGAGCAAGGCAGCGACCGGAAACCTTCAACCATTAATGCTGTCACTTGCGGAGAAGTCGAGACTGGGTTCTAACCTTTACCTCCAAACCATCTGGAAGGTCCAACTATCAGCACAGAGGTTCTACACAGACTCAACTTGAAAACACGCGGAGGACCAACAGATCACGAAGGAGACACTGAGGGATTGGGGTTGATTTTGGCTCTTTGGGCACTGCTTTCGATTTCCATTCATTTGGGGATCCCTCTCTTATCTGTATTTGGGGATTCACATGTTAGCATCCCTTGCGTGAACAGAACTGCTTCATTGAACATGCCACTTCTGAGTCATTGGTGTGATGACATTCTTTCTCTGCTGCATCATGTCCCTTTAGTGACCATCAATCATATCTATCGCGAGCATAACTAGCAGCCTGAAAGTCTCTCCAAATAGGCTCTTTCATTGGTCCTGAGGCATTCGGGATTTTTTTGGATCTTTAGATGGTATGATCATTGATCATGGGATATTTTAGTTATTTTCCCTTGTGCCGGGCATTGTCCTTTCACTCTCTTTATGAGGCACAAGCATTCAGTTTGAATGAATGGTTCTTTTGCTGGCATGGATGTGCCTATCAGCCTTCTTGTTATGCTCCTAATTCATATGTTTTTTTGTCTGTCATGAATTATTTCAGATAGATTTCCTGACCTGTTGCTACAGGAATGATGAGAAAAAGTCTACCCTTAGTAGACTTTATGCTTTTCTTTCCCCATTTTGGTTGGATGACTAGAATTCTCCGGCTTTACAGCTATCTGCATTTGCGGAATTGTTGTGCATTCTCAAGGTGCTCTTACAGAGGAAGGCTCTTCAATAGACCTATTCGAAAGTTTGTTGAAGGGTAAATTTGGTATGAAGTTATGATGCAAATCTGAAGTAGTTATTAAGGATTGTTTTCGCATATTTCACAAAGAAAATAACTTTTCTTATGCATGGAAGTAATAAAATTTATCGTTATTTTATGGAATTAAATAACTTTCATTATATTATGGTTATAAATAGTCAACAAGCTCTTAACCTAGGATAATACACGCACCAACACCAAATTAGAGCTTCTGGCTGTTTGGGCACTGCTTTCAGTTGCCATTCATTTGGGGATCCCTCTCTTATTTGTATTTGGGGATTCACAGGTTATCATCTCATGGGTGAACAAAACTGCTTCATTGAAAACCCCGCTTCTGAGTCATTGGTGTGATGACATTCTTTCTATGCTGCATCATGTTCCTTTAGTGACCATCAATCATATCTATCATGAGCATAACTAGCAGGATGACAGACTCTCCATATAGGCTCTTTCGTTGGCCCTGGGGCATGGGGAATTTTCTGGATCTTTAGATGGTATGATCATTGATCATGGGATATTTCAGTTATTTTGGCTTGTACCGGGCTTTTCCCTTTCACTCTCTTTATGAGGCACAAGCATTCAATTTGAATGAATGGTTCTTTTGTTGATATGGATGTGCCTATCAACCTTCTTGTTATGCTCCTGATTCATATGTTTCTTGGTCTTTCACGAATTATTTCAGATAGATTTTTTCACCTGTTGCTACAGGAATGATGAGAAAAGTCTGCCCTTGGAAAACTTTATGCTTTTCTATCCCAATTTTGGTTGGATGGCTTGAATTCTCCGGCTTTACAGCTATCAGAGAGATCCGGAAATGTATATGCATTTGTGGAATTCTTTTGCATTCTGAAGGTGATCTTAGAGAGGAATGTAACAAAAACAAAGTGGCACTTCTGCATTCTGAAGGTGATCTACAGTTTTGGCCATAGTGGGGGCTTGGCTTGGGGGTTTTCCTTTCTTTGTTCCCCTGCATTACATGCAAGTTTGGTTCTTCATTTTTGGTGATCCAAGACCACCTTATAATATGATGTTGTGTTTGAAGAAAAGATTCAATATCTGAAATACAACAAATTATTCAGGGGTTTTGAATTATTCTAAGCTATACGAGAATGGCATTTTAGTGGCCGGGCCAACTATCTACATTTGCGGAATTGTTGTGCATTCTCAAGGTGCTATTAAAGAGGAAGGATCTTCAATAGACATATTCGAAAGTTTGTTGAAGGGTAAATTTGGTATGAAGTTATGATGCAAATCTGAAGTAGTTATTGAGGATTGTTTTGGCACATTACACAAAGAAAATAACTTTGCTTATGCATGGAAGTAATAAAATTTATCGTTATTTTATGGAATTAAATAACTTTTATTATATTATGGTTATAAATAACCAACAAGCTTTTAACCTAGGATAATACACGCACCAACACCAGATTAGAGCTTCTGGCTATTTGGGCACTGCTTTCAGTTGCCATTCATTTGGGGATCCCTCTCTTATTTGTATTTGGGGATTCACAGGTTATCATCTCATGGGTGAACAAAAATTATTCATTGAACACCCCACTTCCGATTCATTGGTGTGATGACATTATTTCTATGTTGCATCATGTTCCTTTAGTGACCATCAATCATATCTATCGCGAGCATAACTAGCAGGCTAACAGACTCTCCATACAGGCTCTTTCGTTGGCCCCGGGGCATGGGGAATTTTCTAGATCTTTAGATGGTATGATCATTGATCATGGGATATTTCAGTTATTTTGGCTTGTGCCGGGATTTTCCCTTTCACTCTCTTTATGAGGCACAAGCATTCAGTTTGAATGAATGTTTCTTTTGCTAACATGGATGTGCCTATCAGCTTTCTTGTTATGCTCCTGATTCATATGTTTCTTGGTCTTTCATGAATTATTTCAGATAGATTTTTTGACCTGTTGCTACAGGAATTATGAGAAAAGTCTGCCCTTGGAAAACTTTATGCTTTTATATCCCAATTTTGGTTGGATGGCTTGAATTCTCCGGCTTTATAGCTATCAGAGAGATCCGCAAATGTATCTGCATTTGTGGAATTCTTTTGCATTCTGAAGGTGATCTTAGAGAGGAATGTAACAAAAAAAAAGTGGCACTTCTACATTCTGAAGGTGATCTACAGTTTTGGCCATAGTGGGGGCTTGGATTGGGGGTTTTCCTTTCTTTGTTCCCCTGCATTGCATGCAAGTTTGGTTCTTCATTTTCGGTGATCCAAGACGACCTTATAATATGATGTTATGTTCGAAGAAAAGATTCAATATCTGAAATACAACAAATTATTCAGGGGTTTTGAATTATTCTAAGCTATACGAGAATGGCATTTTAGTGGCCGAGCCAGCTGCGGTGCCCGATTATTTTAGTGGCAGTTTTGTGGAAATTGATGAATGGCTTGCAGAGGGAAGAAATTGCGATAGAAATGAAATTGTGTACCTGTGTGTTTTTAGTTCTTTGGCTCTTTGAATCAGAATTCCTGCAACTAAAAACAATGCAACTTCTCTGTGCAAACCCACGCAAACTAAATTTGACCAGTAAACGCCATTTATGCAGTAGGGAGGGGCGGTCACCATGAAAAGATGTTCAACCACCTCCAAACCGAGAATAAATTCCAAACCGAGAAAAAAACACTGGTCTTTCACAGGACGGGCTCTCCAAATATCGCCCATGGCGCTCCAGAACCGCTGGAGAAGTGCGGTTCTGACAAACTCAACACTCACGGCAAAGCCCATGAACAATAAACTTGTAAGTGAAATGGGTGGTTCTGACAAGATCAACAGTCACGGCAAAGCCCATGAACAATGAAACTTGCAGGGCAGAGCAGGGCAGCGACCAGAAACCATGACCTTAGCCTGAAAAACACACGAAGGAACAACGGAACTTTAAAACACGCTGAGGACTAGCGGATCGTGAAGAGGACATGCGGAGGACCAACGGATCACGAAGAGGACATGCGGAGGAGTAGGGTTGGCCAAATAGACGACGAAGGGAACAGTGTTTTTCGATTACCATTCATTTGGGGATCCCTGTCTTATCTGTATTTGGGGATTCACATGTTAGCATCTCTTGCGTGAACATAACTGCTTCATTGAACACTCCACTTCTGAGTCATTGTTGTGATGACATTATTTCTCTGCTGCATCATGTCCCTTTAGTGACCATCAATCATATCTACCGCGAGCATAACTAGCAGCCTGATAGTCTCTCCAAATAGGCTCTTTCCTTGGCCCCGAGGCATACGGGATTTTTTGGATCTTTAGATGGTATGATCATTGATTATGGGATATTTTAGTTATTTTTCCTTCTGTCAGGCGTTGCCTTTTCACTCTCTTTATGAGGCACAAGCATTCAGTTTGAATGAATGGTTCTTTTGCTGGCATGGATGTGCCTATCAGCCTTCTTGTTATGCTCCTAATTCATATGTTTTTTGTCTGTCACGAATTATTTCAGATAGATTTCCTGACCTGTTGCTATAGGAATGATGAGAAAAATTCTACCCTTAGCAGGATTTATGCTTTTCTTTCCCCACTTTGGTTGGATGACTGGAATTCTCCAGCTTTACAACTATCTGCATTTGCGGAATTGTTGTGAATTCTCAAGGTGCTCTTACAGAGGAATGTAAGGAAAAAATGTGGCCCTTCTTTGCAAAGAAGAGCCTTCTATTCAATAGACATATTTGAAAGTTTGTTGAAGGGTAAATTTGGTATGAAGTTATGATGCAAATTTGAAGTAGTTATTGAGGATTGTTTTGGCACATTTCACAAAGAAAATAACTTTGCTTATGCATGGAAGTAATAAAATTTATCGTTATTTTATGGAATTAAATAACTTTTATTATATTATGGTTATAAATAGCCAACAAGCTCTTAACATAGGATAATACACGCACCAACACCAGATTAGAGCTTCTGGCTGTTTGGGCACTGCTTTCGGTTGCCTTTCATTTGGGGATCCCTCTCTTATCTGTATTTGTGGATTCACAGGTTATCATCTCATGGGTGAACAAAATTCCTTCATTGAACACCCCACTTCTAAGTCCTTAGTGTGATGACATTCTTTCTCTGTTGCATCATGTGCCCTTAGTGACCATCAATCATATCTACCGCAGGCATAACTAGCAGGTTGACAGTCTCTCCATACAGGCTCTTACGTTGGCCCCGGGGCATGGGGGATTTTCTGGATCTTTATATGGTATGATCATTGATCATTGGATATTTTAGTTATTTTGGCTTGTGCCAGGATTTTCCCTTTCACTCTCTTTATGAGGCACAAGCATTCAATTTGAATGAATTGTTATTTTGCTGACATGGATGTGCCTATCACCCTTCTTGTTATGCTCCTGATTCATATGTTTTTTTGTCTCACACGAATTATTTAAGATAGATTTTTTGACCTGTTGCTACAGGAATGATGAGAAAATTCTGCCCTTCGCAAACTTTATGCTTTCCTGTCCCCATTTTGGTTGGATGGCTGGGATTCTCCGGCTTTATAGCTACTAGAGAGATCCCCAAATGTATCTGCATTTGCAGAATTCTTGTGCATTCTCAATGTGCTCTTACAAAGGAATGTAACAAAAAAATGTGGCACTTCTTTGCAAAGAAGAGCCTTCTCTTCAATATACATATTTGAAAGTTTGTTAAAGGGTAAATTTGCTATGGAGTTATTATGAAAATCTGAAGTAGTTATTGAGGATTGTTTTGACAGATTTCACAAAGAAAATAACTTTGCTTATGCATGGAATTAAAAAAATTTATTGTTATTTTATCAAAGTAAATAAATTTTATTATATTATGGTTATAAATAGCCAACAAGCTCTTAACCTAGGATAATAGATGCACCAACACCAGATTAGAGCTTCTGGCTCTTTGGGCACTGCTTTTGGTTGCCATTCATTTGGGGATCCCTCTCTTATCTGTATTTGGGGATTCACAGGTTATCATCTCATGGGTGAACATAACTGCTTCATTGAACACCCCACTTCCGAGTCATTGGTGTGATGACATTCTTTCTCTACTGCATCATGTGCCTTTAGTGACCACCAATCATATCTACTGTGAGCATAACTAGCAGCCTGACAGTCTCTCCAAATAGGCTCTTTCGTTGGCCTCGGGGCATGGAGAATTTTCTGGATCTTTAGGTGGTACGATCATTGATCATGGGATATTTCAGTTATTTTGGCTTGTGTCGGGCTTTGTCCTTTCACTCTCTTTTTGAGGCACAAGCATTCAGTTTGAATGAATGGTTATTTTGCTGACATGGATGTGCCTATCATCCTGCTTGTTATGCTCCCGATTCATATTTTTTTTGGTCTCTCACGAATTTTTTCAGGTAGATTTTCTGACCTATTGCTACAACAATGATGATACAAGTCTTCCCTTGGCAGACTTTATGCTTTTTTGTCCCAGTTTTCGTTGGATGGCTAGAATTATCCAGCTTTACAGCTACTGGAGAGATCCGCAAATATATCTGCATTTGCGAAATTCTTCTGCATTCTGATGGTGATCTTAGAGAGGAATGTAATGAAAAAAAAAATGTGGCACTTCTTTGCAAAGAAGAGCCTTCTCTTCAATACACATATTTGAAAGTTTGTTGAAGGGTAAATTTGGTATGAAGTTATGATGCAAATCTGAAGTAGTGATTGAGGATTGTTTTGATACATTTCACAAATAAAATAACTTTGCTTATGCATGGAATTAAAAATTTTTATGCTTATTTTATGGAATTAAAAGAATTTTATTATGTTATGGTTATAAATAGCCAACAAGCTCTTATAAAATAACTTTGCTTATGCATGGAATTAAAAGTTTTTATGCTTATTTTATGGAATTAATTTTTTTTTATTATGTTATCGTTATAAATAGCCAACAAGCTCTTAACCTAGGATAATAGATGCACCAGCACCAAATTAGAGCTTTTGCCTATTTGGTCACTTCTTTCAGTTGCCATTCATTTGGGGATCCCTCTGTTATCTGTATTTGGGGATTCACAGGTTATCATCTCTTGGGTGAAGAGAATTGCTTCATTGAACACCCCACTTCTGAGTCATTAGTGTGATGACATTCTTTCTCTACTGCATCATGTCCCTTTAGTGACCATCAATCATATCTACCGCGAGCATAACTAGCAGGCTGACAGTCTCTCCAAACAGGCTCTTTCGTTGGCCCCGGGGCATGGGGAATTTTCTGGATCTTTAGATTGTATGATCATTGATCATGGGATATTTCAGTTATTTTGGCTTGTGCTGGGCTTTGCCCTTTCACTCTCTTTTTGAGGCACAGGCATTCAGTTTGAATGAATGGTTCTTTTGCTGACATGGATGTGCCTATCGGCCTTCTTGTTATGCTTCTGATTCATATGTTTCTTGGTCTCTCACGAATTGTTTCAGATATATTTTCTAACCTGTTGCTATAGGAATGATGATAAAAGTCTGCCCTTGGCAGACTTTATGCTTTCTTGTCCCCGTTTTGATTGGATGGCTAGAATTATCCGGCTTTACAGCTACCAGAGAGATCCACAAATGTATCTGCATTTGTGGAATTCTTCTGCATTCTGAAGGTGATCTTAGAGGGGGATGTAACAAAAAAAAATGTGGCACTCCTTTGCAAAGAAGAGCCTTCTCTTCAATACACATATTTGAAAGTTTGTTGAAGGGTAAATTTTGTATGAAGTTATGGTGCAAATCTGAAGTAGTTATTGAGGATTGTTTTGGTACATTTCATAAATAAAATAACTTTGCTTATGCATGGAATTAAAAAAATTTATGCTTATTTTATGGAATTAAAAGAATTTTATTATGTTATGGTTATAAATAGCCAACAAGCTCTTAACCTAGGATAATAGATGCACCAGCACCAAATTAGAGCTTCTACCTGTTTGGTCGCTGCTTTCGGTTTCCATTCATTTGGGGATCCCTCTGTTATCTGTATTTGTGGATTCACAGGTTATCATCTCTTGGGTGAAGAGAACTGCTTCATTGAACACCCCACTTCTGAGTCATTTGTGTGATGACATTCTTTCTCTGCTGCATCATGTCCCTTTAGTGACCATCAATCATATCTACCGCGGGCATAACTAGCAGGATGACAGTCTCTCCAAACAGGCTCTTTCGTTGGCCCCGGGGCATGGGGAATTTTCTGGATCTTTAGATTGTATGATCATTGACCATGGGATATTTCAGTTATTTTGGCTTGTGCTGGGCTTTTCCCTTTCACTCTCTTTTTGAGGCACAAGCATTCAGTTTGAATGAATGGTTCTTTTGCTGACATGGATGTGCCTATCAACCTTCTTGTTATGCTCTTGATTCATATGTTTCTTGGTCTCTCACGAATTGTTTCAGCTATATTTTCTGACCTGTTGCTACAGGAATGATGATACAAGTCTGCCCTTGCCACACTTTATGCTTTTTTGTCCTCGTTTTGGTTGGACGGCTGAAAATATCTAACTTTACAGCTATCAGAGAGATCCCCAAATGTATCTGCTTTTAGTATTATTCCAATTTAGTATTATGATTATTGTCTTATATTACAAGTATTAGATCAAGAAGCATGTGAAGAGTAGTTTCCTCTATTTGAACTAATTATATAATTTCTATTCAATTTTTTGAATAACACATGATAGTCAATTTTTTGAATAACACATAATTATACAGTGATGACACACAAGGAAAAAAATACCTGCATTCAGACAGAGAAGATAATCAAGCCCTTTGTTCACTTTCGCATCACATCGTTGGTATGAATCTCCTCCCTATACACTGATGGAAAAGAATGCAAACCTAGATATGGAAGATTAGAGGACAAATAGATTGTGTTGCATCAGAAAAGTATAACGAGGGGTGTATTGAAGCGACGAGAATTGGACTCAATAAAACACAGAATCAGGATCGTAATGAGACAGTCGATTGACCAAAAGGGATATGTCGAGAAGGGCCAAAGTATCCAATAAATTCATTGCTAGATCACGCCTCTAATACACTTTAAGCATTTACAACCTAAATTTGCATAGTTCCATTGCATGTTTTTTTCTCACATTATATTAAAAAAAAAGTATATATATGGCACTGTTCTACATTCTACTCTTCTGCCTGCTATAGTTTCATTGTATGTATCACATCCTTGTATGTCACTCGTGCAATAGTATATATATCTACATATATGTATATATACACAAAACAAAAAAATTCATATACTTACACGTTTGTTTCCTCTTGCTCTCAGTGTTTTCCCCGCATAATGGAGGCACCCTTGAAAAAAAATGCGATATCTTCTTTGCTGTATGGTGTTGTACATCTTCAACCACTTCTGCAGGTTTTTTCACTCCACCCATTCGGACCAACAAATCCAACTACTCCACGTTTCCGAATTACTATCTCAGATGGTAACAACACGCACCAGACTTTTCTCCCAACTACCTTCAACTCCCTCATATCAAATGGAGAACTCCAAGAAGGCTCTGTCATCAAGCTCACCAAGTGCACCTGCACCGTCGTCCATAATAACACGTACTTTTCTGCCCATTATTTTAAGCCCTCTCTTAGGTAGCTTAGCTTCTACATTTTTACCTACCACCAACATCATCAATTTTATAACACCTTTACTAATTCTTGTCTTTTTCTCCTACAGGACTATTACAATACTTGACCTTGAACCGGTCCACCGCAAGCTTACCCTTGTTGGGAGCCCTGTTCCTCTTTTACTACCGACTAGCTTTGGCATTCCAATTGGTTCATCAACTAGCCAATCCAGCCACCCCATAGAAGAAAGCGATGTTCACTCATCCCAAGCATCAGATACACCAATACCCATTCCAACAACTGTAATTCCATTCAAAGCACTCAATCCCAACTATAAAAAATGGTGCATCCAAGGTCGTGTGCTTGCCAAGACACCCATCCATGAATACACCAACCAACGCGGCCCAGGGAAGCTATTTGGCTTTGACCTTATTGATTGTTCTGGAGAAGAGATCCATGTCTTTGCCTTTAACAACTTTGTTGACACCTTCTATTCCCTTGTTGAAATCGGGACAGTGTACACTATCTCGAATGACACAATCAAAACAACTAACCCTTCATATAACCATTTGAACAACCATCTTGAGATTGTCCTTTCATCTACTTCAACCATCTACCCTTGCCTCGATGCATTCCCCTCCATTCCTTTACATTCCTTCCACTTTAAAACAATCAATGACCTCCAAAGTTTACCTTCAAATTCCATGGTTGACCTGATTGGCCTTGTTAGCTCTGTCTCGCCTGCATCTACAATTTGGAAAAAAGACGGTTCTGAAACAAGTAGGAGAACCGTTTGCCTCAGAGACACATCCTGTTTTAGCTTTGATGTCACACTTTGGGGTCATCATTGCCACACTGAGGGTTCACATGTCGCTTCACTATACTTCTCTGATCCACCACCTGTACTTGCAATAAAGGGTGGCCGTCTTACAGATTACAACGGTAAAACAATTGGAAGTGTTCCTAGTAGTACCATCCTTATCAATCCAGATATTGAGGTAACCCATCGCCTTCAAAAATGGTACACTGATCATGGATTTCGCGCTGTGTCGCCATCCTTGAGCCGCAAATACATAGGCTCTATGTCTCAAACACACCCGTCTAAAACAATTTCCAACTTGCAAAGCATGCAACCCTCTAATAAGACCCTATGGTTCTTTCTGCGTGCTTCCATTGTTGACATTAACATGGATGACTTCCACTTCCTTGCATGCCCTCTCTTTGTTGATGGTGTTCAATTCATGAAGAAAGTTTCACATAGAGCTTTCAACACTTGGCATTGCAGCAAATGTGATGGTGAATTCACAGAATGTGACTACAGGTACATTTTAAAGCTTTCCTTGCAAGACCACACTGGCCATATCAACAAGGCCACAGCTTTTGATGATCCAACCAACAAACTACTTGGTGTCTCTGCAAAGGATTTATGCCTGCTTGCCACCGAGCCCTCGGCCATAAATGATCTCTCTCTACACGTAACTTCACGCTGATACTTGTTCACCTTGTCCATTAAGATGGAGACTTTCAACTCCAATACACGCTTGAAGACAACCATTTCCGATTCAGAAGAGCTTACTTATGTTGCTGCATCAACCACACTCCTTGAAGAAATATCTACACTCACTACTTAAACCCATCCTGCTGCACGCCATCTCTAACCTCCCCTTCATATACTCCACCCTTGGCTATTGCAACCACCACTTTTACTCACCCTTCCACATCTTAATCTTCCCTCAGTCCTTGCTTCAACACATCATACCCTACAATTCACCATCCCATCTCTCCAAATGCACTCCACCTCAGCTCAACCCAATTATGTTTCTTCCACTTCATCATGATCACTATAGCCCCCCACACCACCCCCCCCCACTTTCCTTCCTTCATTGCTTGTATATATACTTTTCCCTTACTTTCTTGTCTTTTTCCAAATATCTTCAATGTAATTAGCTACTGTAAATTTTGCGCTCACATGGCAGATGTGTTATCGTATACATTACGTGTTTATTTTTAAAGCACGCCATACATATCTATCCATAAAACATTTAACGTTTTCTTACATGTATACAATTTTTATTATGTCATATATGTGCATTTCTTTTTTCTACAATGTTGCTCCTTGGTTTCTTTTCACATACATAAATGCTCCAAATACATCACAAAAACTACTTTTTACGTTATGTCTTGCAAAAACTTTCGCAATGCGTTATTTTGTATACGTAGACGTACCTTCTTATTTGTACTTTTCATATCTTGCTTTTAATGTACATGCCTCGACTTTTTCTTACAATTACACATTTATAACATTTGAAATTTCCATCAATGTCTCCTCCAGGTTCAAGGCAAACTCCTCTTCAACAACCCATGTTTCCCAATACTACACGTGACGAAATAAATGCACGTAGAAGGATTTTTTATAGCCAAACAAAGGACCGCCAAAATGCACATAGACGTCTTACTTATAAATCTAGGAGTGGAAACATCAATGCTTCAATCAACCCTACCACAATGCACACATCCACTACACCCCCGGCTCCAACCACCCCCTTGTTAGATGGTCACACTTGCTTTCTTAATTGACTTTCTCGCCTCCACCCACTTCATGTTTGCTCCATGTGCAAGGAATCATATCCAAAAATGAAAACAAATTTCTCAAGTGGAATCTATACATGCTCTCGATGTAGTAATGAGCGACATGGCCATCGCTTCTCCATAGATAACAACATGGATCCTGGAAACCAACCAATTGAAATTGCACGCCTGACTCAAATAGAAGAAGTGCTAATTTCCCGAGTCAATCCAATACTTCAAGTTACGCATGCACGTGGTGGCCAATACAAATACTTAGGCCATACTATTAGCTTCCCACAATATATCTCCACAATAGCCACCTCTCTTCCACGCCTCTTAACAGATTTGGACATCCTTGTTGTTCGAAAATTCAATGCTGCAAACAAGCCTTATGAATTCATTGTTAGCCGTTCAAATGTTCTAGCTGCATTGGAATTCAAAATCTCCAATGACCCGTATTACAAGGATGTCCACCTTGACCTCCAAGCATTACATGCTTTGCCACTTGAACCCACAGATGTGTCCTCCCTTCTTCACCATGCCACAACCCCTAGGCCTAACCTCCAACTACCCTCACCCACTATTGATGATGCAACATCTTCAATGCCAATTCCAACAAGCATTGAAACCTCGTCCTTTGTTTTTTGCACTCCCAGATTCTCGCACTAAGACTGAAGAAATTAGGAGGTTTGCATCTACAACCCCTACCACCCCTTCAACATCAATTGATTGGCCCCCCATTGTTCTTTCTCCAATAAATGAATACAATACGGAAGGGCTCCTCTCAATGGCATTCCCAACGTTATTTCCCATAGGGGTTCCCATGCTAAAACAACCTCGTCTTTACGAAGTCTCCATGCAAGAATATGCTTTGCACCTTATCCGATTCCATGATAATAGGTTTGCCCAACACCCTTGCTTTCGCTACTACTTGTACAACCTTATGATGCGCCATCGTAGCCAGGATACCGCAGTTGTTTTTGTTAAACGCAACCTAGTAGACACACTCCCTGCAACTATCTCGGCTTTGCGCACACAGCTCAGCCATCTGCCAGATTCTTGTGTTGTTGATCATGCCATGCGGTATGGCTCCGCTCTACGTGGAACCCGCTCTTTCTGGAGCAAACGACAAGGCGAGTTGTGTGATATGATCACCCATCTTGGTATCCCAACCTTTTTTTTTACCCTCAGTGCAGCTGAAACCAAATGGCATGACCTTCACATGCTCATGCCTTCCTAGCCTCCAACTTCATTGCCTTCACAATTCCAATGGAGAAATCATAACATTATAACCAATCCACATACTATATCTCTATATATGCACCATAGATTCACCATCTTCCTTGAAGAGGTCCTGCTACACACATTCAAGACAAAATATTATTGGTGCAGGTTTGTTCCTCTCACTCTTTGCATTTTATTTCGTTTTACTGCTTCACATTTTGAAATTTTCCCTAACTTTGTGTTTTGTTTTTGCTTCCCTTCTTAATACAAGTATGAATGGAAAAATTGAGGTTCTACTCATATACATGGATTCCTTTGGTTGGAGGACGCACCCAATATGGACAGCCTTGATTGGAATGATCCCCTCACTATTAATAGTGCAAAAACATACTTTGAAAGCTTCTTAACTGCATGGAACCCTCGTCCCGCGCACCTTCGTGTCTCTGCCTTCCATCAAGCATCTCACTAAGACCCTTGCACACTTGCAACATCCTCCATACGTGAAGGAAACCATAATGATGACTATGAAACCCTTGTCAATTCTGTGCAACGCCACACAAAATGCAATGAATTCTCTTGTCTTTGCAAAAAAGGAACAACCCTTGTTTGCTGCTATGGTTTCCCCTTTGACCTACAGGAAACATCTTCTATGTTCATTGACAACTCTGGACAAAAAAAATATAGCCCCACTAGAAATGATGCGCTTCTAAACGTACACAACCCTCTTATGCTCTCAGTATGGAGAGCTAATGTTGATTGCCAGCCAGTGCTCTCGCGCCATGCTGTCCTCTCATACATTTCAAAGTATGCTTCAAAAGCAGAGAACAAATATGAGAGCTACCATGACATTCTAACACATATTGCACATGCTGCCCTTGTAGGAGAGGGAATCTTATTACCTATCCGAAAATTTTTGTCCGAAACCATGGCTGATCGAGACATTGGAGCACAAGAAACCTACCATATGCTACAAAAAATTCCCTTGACTCTTTGCAGTCATACATTTATTTCCTTGAACACCTCCCAGACCATTTTCAAACGTGTCTCGCTAGACGTCCCCAACACCCCCCCGCCAACCAACTTCATTTCCGCATACATGCAAAGACCCGCTTTGCTTGAACACCTTCCCCTTCTCGAAGCTTCACGTTCTTGGTCCTTTTCTACACGTAGGAAAAAATGTCAATGGAAGCTACATAAACCAGCCAAGATCGTGCGTGTCCTTCCTCGTTTCCTTGACATCCCTCCTTCCACCTCTCCTCTTTATGTCGATTTCTGTTGGAGTGAACTCTTACTGTACAAACCTTTCCGCAATG
Organism: Pseudotsuga menziesii; assembly: GCA_001517045.1. Classification (NCBI taxonomy): domain Eukaryota; kingdom Viridiplantae; phylum Streptophyta; class Pinopsida; order Pinales; family Pinaceae; genus Pseudotsuga; species Pseudotsuga menziesii. Next base: position 568,229 of record LPNX010895270.1, read on the forward strand.
TGCCAAAAGATATTGGCTCCTCTGACTTGGAAATTGTCTCTGCATGGGAATCCTTTCGTGGGAGCTACAATCCCTGGCATGTTGACCGAGAACCTTCCCCCCCCCCAACTATTTCTGTTGATACCCCCCCCCCCCCCTCATGAATATCATTATGCTTCCTCTATCAACCTGTCAGAATGGGAACTCCTCTCTCAACTCCACCCTGGGAACAACCTACAACTTGATGATCTTGACATGCTTGGTCATCGCGACTTTGACACCAATCACAATTGGGTCCACACGCAGATACCTTTACACTTGCAAAACTCAGCCATCTCATTTCTTGACTTGAACTGCTCATCAAACCAAGCAGAACTACAACCTTTTTCAACTCCTGCTTCTCCTAATTGCTTTTCTCCAACACAACGCAAAGCCTTTGAAATTATTATGTCCCACTACACACAACACACTACCACAAAACCATTACGTATGATCATCCAAGGAACTGCAGGCACAGGAAAATCTTACTTAATTGGATGCTTGCAAGCTTCCTTCTCTTCATCATCTCCAAATAACTCATCCCCTCTTCTCCTGCTTGCTCCAACTGGCGTCGTGAAATTTAACATAAATGCCCTTACAATACATTTTGCCCATCGGATACCAATAAATACTATGCTTCCTCTTGAGGGCCAAGCCCTTGCAAACCTTCAAGAACGGCTCCTCCATATACGTTATGTGCTAATTGATGAGATGAGTTTCATTGGACCAAAGCTCTTATCCAAAATTGACTCTTTCCTTCGGGAAGCATTCCCTTCCCATCGAACTTACCCTTTTGGAGGTCGGTCTATCATCCTCGTAGGTGACCTTGGTCAACTTCCACCTGTTAAAGATATCCCCATGTATGTAGGAGCATCACGTGGAAACACACTTTGGCGTACCTTTGACACATTCATAATCCTCTCAACGGTTTTTCATCAACAAGGAGATGACCCTTCTCAGATTCAATTCCGCCAACTTCTCCTCAATCTTAGGAATGCAACACCAACTATTGTCGATTGGACCCTTCTTATGTTAAGGAAATACTCTTCCCTCTCTCAAACCGAGAACCACTTATTTGATCAATCCACCCATTTGTTCTCAACTAACAATTCTATTGCCTTACACAACAAACAAATGCTTAAACAACTAAATGTCTCGATTGCATTATGTTCTGCAGAAGTTAGGAAACAAACACTACTGCTTGCACCAGAAGATGAACAATTATATATGGTCGTACTCCTTGTCGTTGGTCAACAAGTTATGCTTACAACAAACCTTTGGGTTGAGGCAGGTCTTGTTAATGGTGCTCTTGGTAAAGTTGTTTCAATTTTGTACAACACCGCCACTACTCCACCTATGCTTCCTTTGTTTGTTGTTGTTGACTTTGTCAACTACAAAGGCCCGCCATGGGATGCTTCTAACCCTACCTACATCCCAATCCTCCCTTTAACAAGAGGTTCTCGTAGACAACTTCCCCTTCGTAAGGCCTGGGGTTTAACAATTCACAAATCACAAGGAATGACCTTACAAAAGGAAATAATCGACATAGAAAACATTGATTGACAAGGGCTAACATTTACTGCAGTTTCAAGAGTTAGACAACTCACTGACCTACGCATAGTGCCATCTTTTTCTTTTTCTTGCTATTCACGTATGAAGGATAGCCCTTTTGTCCAACGAAGAAAACAAGAAGAAACTTTTATTTCCTCCAGATCAATTGCACTAGACGTTGCTTAACATAGTTGCTCACATATGCTTACACCCTTGCATTGCTTCCCACACGTCTTCTTGGTACCATAACATTACACTTACAACAGTCTTTTCTCTCTACAATGGAACAACAACAAAAAAACAACAAAATGTCCATTACACAAGTTTTCAACTTTTTTTCCTTTCATCTATGATGTGAATATATTCTTGCTTTTCTTATTCGGTACTATGAAAAAAAAATGTTAGTCTACCAATTCATTTACAAAAAAAGATGTGCCTTCCTTTACTCTATATTATTTAAACATGTTAAGCTTTTCATCGCTCTGTTTTCTCTCTTCCTAGCTCTTCAAAAAGAGACATGGACATGCAATACTTGAACACCCTTGCTGACTTTTGCAAGCAAATCAAAGAACAACAACCATCACTGCAACAAATTGAACCACGCTTCCAATCGACTTCAGACATCCCAGTGAATCCGATTCACCCTACTATTAAGCTTCTCTCAGAAATAACAACCTTCCTTCAACGCATGGTCCACAAAGACTTAGTATCCTGCCACCTTTGTCTTGCTCAATACATAAACGTTACATGGTGTTGTTGTTGCCATAGTCCCTCTTGCATTTATGACTAGAGCCTCCTCCTTGCTTGCAATTCCCTTTTTTCCTCTCCTTACAACCTAGCAACCCTTCTTCTTTGATTCCCACACGTTCTTCAGTTGCCATTACTACCCTTCAGTTGTACGTACCACTTTGTCCATAACCTATGTTTTTCTTGAATAGATATATTAGCCTTTTCCACACATGCAACGCACAAAGATTGTACATATTACATGCTTCCACTACTACCATAGTACATGTACATTTATTATATTTCCCTTCTACTTGTACACATTGATTAACATAGTTGCTCACATATACTTACACCTATGCATTGCTTCCTACACCTCTTATCGGTTACACAGAAAATAATAAACAAACAACACCATAAAAACCAAATACTATCACTTTTCACTTGCTAAATACCAAAACAAAACAACCTCACCTTCTTCCCTCCCCCCATCCACCCCCCAAAAAAACACTCTTGCACTCATGCATATATTTCTATTCATTTGCTTCCAACATCTTGACTTCGTTTTGTTTCATCTACTTGAATCTACCATAATGTTAGACTTACAACATTATTTTCTCTCTACAATAGAACAAAAAAAAAAGAACAACAAAATGTCCATTACACAAGTTTTCAACTTTTTTTCCTATCATCTATGATGTGAATATCTTCTTGCTTTTCTTATTCGGTACTATGAAAAAAAATGTTTGTATAGCAATTCAATTACAAAAATAGATGTGCCTTGCTTTACTCTATATTATTTGAACATGTTAATCTTTTAATCGCTCTTTTTTCTCTCTTCCTAGCTCTTCAACAACAAACATGGACATGCAATACCTGAACACCCTTGCTGACTTCTGCAAGCAAATAAAGGAACAAGAAGCATCGCTGCAACAAATTGAAGCACGGTTCCAATCGACTTCAAACATCCCACTGAATCCGATTCACCCTACTATTAAGCTTATTTTATAAATAAGAGCCTTCCTTCAATGCATGATCCATATGCATGAAAGAAACACCATGCGCAAGATCCGCAAAGACTTAGTATCCCGCCACCCTTCTCTTGCTCAATACATAAACATTACCTGGTGTTGTCGTTGCCATAGTCCCTCTTGCATTTATGACTAGAGCCTCCTCCTTGCTTGCAATTCCCTTTTCCCTCTCCTTACAACCCAACAAGCCTTCTTCTTTGATTCCCACACCTTCTTCAACTGCCATTACTACCCTTCACTTGTACATACTACCTTGTCCATAACCTATGCTTTTCTTGATTAGATGTATTACCCTTTTCCACACATGGAATTCACAAACATTGTACATATTACATGCTTCCACTACTACCACAATACATGTACATTTATTATATTTCCCTTCTACTTGCATGTAATGCACCTCTCTAAACTATGTACTCTATCAAACAAACACCTCTTTTACAAATACAATGCAACAAACTCTATGTAAATAGAAACAACTCACATTATACTCAGTTCTTAACTTCTACTGTACATTTAATCCATGTATATATTTACCTTCTACTTCTTGTCATTACACATATGTATATTCTTTTTCCCATGGACTCCCTATACTTGGTTTCAAAGTAAATATGTTGTCCATTTGTTATTTCTACTCAATTTAGACTGTTTGGACATTAAATTGATTGTAAATATTCGCAATCCTCATTTTGTTTCAAATACTCTCTTATGATCAGAGAAATAGTTCACGTTGTACTGTATGTACATAGAAACAATTCACAATATATACTAAATTCTTAAGTTTTGTTGTACATTTATCATGTCTGTTTATTTAGCTTGTACTTATTGACTTCATACCTATGTCTGTTTTTTCCCCCAGCGTGCCCCTATACTTGGTTTGAAAGTAAATTTGTTGCCCATTTTTTAACTTCTACTACAAGTATAATATTTGTACATTCAGTTGATTTCAAATATTTGCGATACTTGAATCGTTTCAAAATACTCTCCATAAAAGAGTATATGGTCTGTAAATAAATAACTGTTGCAACAGTTTGTTAGTTGGTTTTTTAATTTACTAGTCTAGCTACTTCATCTGTACTTGTCCTCTCCGGTTTCCGCCAATGCAAGCTTCCTTTGTGGCATGCAAAGCATCCAACTCCAAACTAAAAGGTACTGTCCTATCTACTTTTATTTCCATGCTATTTGAACATTTTATACAAGAAGAAACAAAAAAATAATTTATTTACTGAATACTATATTTATATTATAGTTCATTGTTCTTGTGTTGTGTGCTACTCTAACAGGTTATCATATCATGGTGGGGAGAAGGAATCCATTGGTGGTGCATACATTTTTTATCCTTCTGAGGTAAATATCCTCAATATGATAGCTTAGCATGTACTATTTGAATGGATGACAATTATATCATTTTCTGTAATATAACTATTAGATTTTTCACATATATATATAATACCATGTTGGCTGACCTTATAAATTATAATGAACTCCAAAATAAGGTGAAGGATTTTTCACACCAAATTTTTCCTGAAGTTTCAACTTTCAAGTATGAAAATATGAACCTAGATTGTTACAGTCATTTTTCTAAGAAAACTAAGATAATGTTTACCTATTTCATATGTGGTCCTTAATATAATGTTGTATTGCTCTAGGTAGAGAAGGTTTTATTGAACCATCCAGGGATTCTGGCTGTTGTGGTTTTGGGAATCCCTGATTCTAGGTTGAATGAACTTGTTACCACTAGTATTCAGCTACACAACAGTTGGCAATGGGAAGACAAGAACCTGAAAATGCAGAGTCAAGCAAGCAACATATTGTCACCAAGGCTACTACAACTGTAT
>LPNX010895270.1:573574-613820 GCA_001517045.1 Pseudotsuga menziesii
GTAGAGGATACAATTCAGAAGACAGGTTACTCATCTACTTTTTTTTTTATAGACCATTCCATGATACTTGTTCCTAAAGACAGTTGGAGGTATAGGGGTGAATCGAGTCTTGACAGAGGAGACTCAACTTCATACAGATATTGGTAGATCATCTAATATATTAAAGGTGAATAGTTCAGTAGGCATCATGAATCAAAGAAATTGGAAAAGTTAGATTAGCTGTTAAAATTTCTGATATGCAATTTTAATTGCATTTTCCTTGTTTTGAAGGATTCGACCTTCATATAGTATCCTTTCTAAAATATCTAATTGTTCCAAAACCAGGATTATCACTAGACATACAAGCTGTCGTTGAAGCTTAATAGTAAAGAGTTTGTCCAATGCATTGATCATCGATGGCATCACAAGAGTATGCTTTTGTTTTTCTCAACAAAGATTTCCCCTTTTACAGTTCCTACTTTTCAGTGAATCAATTCACTGCAATTTCTTTAATAAAGTTTTTAATTTGCAGAATGAGGTGAGCAACATAATGGTTATATTATTTTTCAAGGCCAATGGAGGATTGAATCAAATGCAAGCAGGAGTAAGTGCCCAAAGGCCTATAGGATATACATGTAACCCGCTTTATAAATGTTGGTTCTGGCATGTTGTCGTGTTTATTTATAAAAAATTCCTATCCTACAGATTTGTGACATGGTTACCATCACAAAGATTATGAATGCAATACTTGTTATACCAATTTTGGACAATACCTCATTTTGGGCTGATCCAAGGTGAATGCAATTTCTCTGCCAAGTGACCTAAATTGGGTAATTTAGTTTCTTGTAACATAAAATCTCCCTATATTTATAATGTTTAGTAATATATGATGCTTTTTCAACAGTACAAAAAATGTCAGATCTCACATCTGTTTTAAATTTATGTGATGATCCAGTGAATTCAAACACATTTTTTATCTCCGTCACTTTATTAATATTCTAATGGAAAATGTGCACATTGTTGAGTCTTTACCAACATCTCATAAAAATGTTAAACCATTGGAGAAAGCTCCAGTGTCTTGGTCAAAGGTGTCTTAGACACTAGCCTTGTTTTGGTTCAGAGTTTTTTTTATCAATTTTGGAAGAGAGATTTTTCAGCACCTCACGAAATTTTAAATTTTATTAAGAAAAACCAGCATGGTTTTTCAATGTTTTGTATACTTTCCAAAGAAATTAATTCCGTCTAAACATTAAGACACCAAAAAAACCCTGGTTTTCTTTCACTTGCTGAAGAGAGTTCATTTCCAGTGCAAAGGAGAGTTCATTTCATAGCTTTTGTTATTTGGTGCATATTGAGCTGGGTTTCAAAGGTTTTGTAAGGAGATCACACTTATGGTAGAACATTGGAGTATATATTGATGATTCTTCATCTCTATTTCAATAAGAGAGGTTGTATTTTCTCTACGATTATCCCTTCTGAAGAGGGTCCATTCAAATTAATCTCATTGTTGGGTTGTGAAGGTCGCAGGCTGTTGGAGAATATTTGTTCAAATTGTTGTTTGATGTACATGTATCTTTCTACAAGAAATAGATGCTTCCTTTCCTAAAAAAACACAATGTGCTATACTTCACTCATGCTGATTCTGGTCTTGCAAATAATGACCTTCCTAATTCAATTCAGAAGATCCATTGTCATGCCAATTATCAAGCTCTAAACTTTGCTGACCCCATTGAGAAACTTGCATGAACTCTTGTCACCAGAATTCAGAGAAGGGAACCCTTCATTGCCCTCCATCTCAGGTATGAGGTATCTCATGTTTAAAATTGGAGGTGTCAAAGAATGTGAATATCAGGTACTTTGGTTATTGCTCTAAAACCAGGGATTGATGAATGTTATCCATGCTTTTCTTGCTGTGTTTATATATGAACAAGATATGCTTGCATTTACAAGATGCACGACAGTCTACTCTGATTATTTGTCTTCTGCTGGAAAGCAACTGCAATGCCCCAGTGGAGAAGTAGATCCATCTCAGCTGTTCACATTACCTAAGTCGCAGGTATAATAATTGTAAATCCCATGATGGGATAAAAACATCCTTATCATGAACATACATTTATGAGTCCAACATCTAAAAAGCCTTAATTCCTATTCAGTCCTTTGGCTAAAACCACGTTCTTCTAGGTTGATTACAATGATAACTTTGCAGATCCAAGAGACAACTATCAACAAACAAAATCTGCAACCTACAACAATGGCCCAATAGTTGGAAGTTTAGCTAGACTTCAAGGTGGAAATGCTGCAGACAACCAGCTTCTCCAAGGTTTTATTGTTTTATAGGATGAAATTAATTTAGTTCCAGTTTGTTTCAGTGATATTGATGGTGATGCTTTTAATAATTGTTTGCATAGCTATGTGAGAAACATGTCGGACACAGACAATCTTGATCCAAAGTCTCGAGTTATTCACAACCACCACTAGCATCATAGTTTCTATCCTGATCAGCAGGCGCCAATCCATGCTGTTGATGCACATGCTCATGTAGCTGCCCACCATGTCCCTATGCATGGGATAATGATGCAGGGTCAAAATGAGGGAGATCCTCACAAGCACCAAGGAGCCCAATTTCAAGGAGTAAATAGCAGGCATATGCAAATACATTACATGCACAGTGATGAGCATGGGCATCCATTGCATCATAGCAATGACAATGGTGCTAGAGAAGAACAAGATGAGGGAGATGGGGACAATAATTGCATTGAGGAAGCAGATGTTCAATCAAATGGTGTCAATCTCGGAGAACCTCAGTCGGTTTTCCCTATACGCAGTTAGGGAACAAATCAACTAACACTCTCATATCAAGGCGAGGTCTATGTCTTTGATATGGTAGCACCAAAGAAGGTAATTTTTCCGTTCTTGGCTTTGAATTGTGACTTTGGTACTGATAAACATCGGGGACACTATGCTTATGTAATCAAACAATAATATGTATTAGAATGAATTTTATTGAGACAATTTTAATTCTGTTAGCAGATAGCTGAAATTTTAAACAAGCTAGATTATTTTGTACTGCATGTTATGCTTATTTGATATTTAGCCGCCTTCTACAAGTTAATTTTACTATTTGTGTGCATTATAAACATTCTCCAGTGAGTTACTACTGTGGAAATTGAGTCAACTTGCATGTTTTATGTGTTTAATTCTAGTTTATTATTTTTATTTTATGTATGTTTGAACATTGGATGTTTCTGGACTTTTTTTGGCACATCTATATAATATTACAAGGACATATCTGATGGAAAACACGGTAAAATTTCTACACTATTGTAGGTAGACTATTATCATGGATTTAGTCTTAAAACTTCTCTTTGAACGATAAAACAGACAAATCATATTTTATGTTCAGCACATTTGGTATCTAATAAATAATTTTTTCATGGTTTGGTTGAAATTCATATCTTTTCCTGAGAAATCTAGAATATCCAGGAAAATAAAATTATGGCTCGATTCTACAAATTGTTCAATCATTATTATTTTTAGATGGTTGTATTTAGCGCTTTTCAACTTATGCAGGCTTGTCGGCCTTGGATGGTAGGGGAGTTTCTAAGGGAAGACACTCTGCATCCTCTGGGGATTGTCCAACCTAGTGCTCTTAGCTCTTATAATTCTCCCATGGATGTTATTAGATCCCGTGTCGTCCTATCAGAGTGTTGGATGATGATGCGGTTGGTCCCTTTGCTTTTGATTAGAGCATTGATATAGATTTTTCTTTTTGAAGGAAACCTTGCAGGGAAACCCAAGGGGTGCTTCCCCACATTTGTGGATGGAATCCTTGATAAACCTATTGGAATAGACTAGTGTGCATCACCCAGTAAAATTCTAATTGGTCATTTGCTTGTTAAATTTCGGCTACCACAATTCAACTTCAGCAAGAATGAACCAGGGGTAAAAATAATTTTGTGCCACATATCCTGGACAAACAGGGCAAAATAAAGAGTAATACCACCACACAATGCCATGACTTGCCCTGCCATTCTCAGATGAAAATACAACGAAGAAACTTAATCAAGCCTTTCACGTCGATGGCATTCCGTGCTTGGTATTTTTAGACAAGGAGGGCAAAGCTATAACCATTGTAGGTGTGGAGATCATTGAAGAATATGGTGTTGAGGGATATCCATTCACTGCAAAGAGAATTGATGAGCTGAGGGCCAAAGAGGAGGCCCTAAGGGCTGCACAGACTGTAGAGTCTCTTCTGCTGTCCAATGAATGAGATTTTGTCCTTGCCAATGGAGGAAGAAAGGTGAGTTCTTACCATTTATGCTTGTGTTTTACTCTGCCTCGAAATTTGGATATCGTTTCTTTATATGAGAATGTAAGAAAGAAAGCATGTATTGAATTGGGCGATTTAGTTTCCTGCAATTATTGGATTTTGTAAGGGTTTAGCAATAATAGGTGCAGAAATTTTATTCTATGATGGTCTCATTGCCAATTTGTGTTTTGCCAATAGGTTCCAGTAGCGGAGCTTGTGGGGAAGACAGTGGGTCTATATTTCTCAGCCCACTGGTGTGGTCCCTGTAGAAATTTCACTCTAGCATGCCATGGCTGGCCTTACCATTTGCAGATCACACTGAAAAGAAGTTCACTACATTACAAACTGATGCAGTGGGCCTTATACAAGAATATGGAATCTGAGCTTACCCATTTACAAAAGAGCAGCTGGATGAGCTTGAAGCTGAAGAGAAAGCCAAACAAGAAGCACAAACCCCGGAGTCACTCTTGGTTTCTGATGAGAGCAACTTTGTGCTCAAGCATGAAGGTTCCCAGGTGAGTTACTGAGATCTGCTTACTATCTTCAATGTTCTTATGCCATGATTCATTAATCACACCATAAAACCATAAAATAAGTTCTACTCCTACATAACATTTGAGGGTTTATATCTACAAATGGTCAGTCAGAGTGATTTTTTCTATGATTACCCATTTTGAAATCTCATTGGGCTCCCAATGTTACTTTAAGTTTGTGAGTCATGATAGCTCTGACAAGCAGACAACAAAAGGGGCAAGTCATGGGTGAATTTTGGCAGTCTAATCTCAACATTTAAGCCAATTGGTCTTTTTTGTTTTGATAGTGTGCTATCCAAACTCATATGGTTAGTGTTTCTCTGTTTAAAAGAGAAGAGTTTACTTAATAATATTCTGACTCTAATGCACATAGTATCTGCAATATTACTGATTGATTATCATATCTCAAGTCAATGTGGCTACTAGTTCCCTATTTTCCAAAAAAAAATGGGTTACTTATAATATGATTGGTGGATTATCATATTCAAAATTAAATAAAACAAATCTTTATATACAAAATTTCGGTTGTACAGTTTTCAAATTAACTATTTGAATCTGGTTGAAAGTATGTTATGATTTTAGGGAACTACACTGTACATATACATAAGTTATTAGTGAATTAAGGAGCAGCGTGAAACCATTAACTTGCCAATACTTTGAATTTGAGTTTTTTTGTTTTTGAGTTCTGCCTTTCAACCACTAAACCACAGCTAGACATGAAATAATTATTTATATGTTTTTATTCTTGTAATAGGTCCAAGTATCTGAAATTGTGGGCAAGACACTTGCTTTGTATTTCTATGCTCATTGGTGCCCCCCTTGCCGAAGTTTCACTCCAAACCTTGTAAAGGTATACAATGAACTCAAAGAAAGGGGAGAAGCATTTTAGACTATTCTCATATCTACTGACTGAGATCAAGAGGCTTTTTAAGAATACTACAACAACATGCCATGGCTGGATCTTCCATTTAGAGATAAAACTAAGAAGGATCTCTCAGGACTTTTCTGTGTAAGAGGCATCCCATCCTTGATTGTGGTTGGTCCAGATGGAAAAACTGTGACAGATAATGCTAGAAGTGCAGTGTCCACCCATGGAGCCAAGGCTTATCCCTTCACTGATGCTCATCTTGAAAGGCTGGAGAAGGAAATTGAAGAGATGGTTGAGAAATCACCCAAGGAGATGAGGTACAGTCAGCATGAACACCCACTTGTATTGACACAGAGGCCTATATATGTTTGTCATGGATGCAATGAAGATGGAACTGCATGGTCCTATTATTGCAAAGATTGTGACTACGATCTTCATGTGACTTGTTCTTTGAAGAATCGACATGATTAGGTATAGGACACAGATATTGCATTGGATGAGAATGGCAAGCCTGCAGGAGTAATCTGTGATGGAGATGAAAGGTGCTCATTAAACATGATATGCTGAAGGGTCTTCAATTTGGTGCTGTAGAATGCATGGTTATCGTTGGATAGAAAATTATGTAACTGAACTTTGTTAAGTGGTGGTTACTTAGTAGTATCAATAAATAGATTGAGTACTTCATAGTCTATGCTCTGGCTCTACTGTGGGAATTCAAGATGAATTTCAGGAATGTATAGTGGTGGAGTTTGCTTCCACCTGTAGATTCTTTTAAATAGTTTGCTTCTGCTAAATTGTCATGTTATTTTGTAATCATATGTGAATTTTTAAAAGCTACATAGTCATGCTTGTTAATGCCTTTATTAATATGGTTTACAATCATGAACAAATATGGTTAAAACAATAAGAATTAGGTTTAAGATAAGTTTGCTTTGCATCTGTAGATTTTGTTATTTTCTAATCAGATGTGAATTTTTAAAACCTACATAGTGATCGAGTTTGCTTTACATGTGTAGTTTTTATTAAATAATTTTCTTGTGCACTTTCAAAAAATTGTTTTAAGTGAAAATCAATTTATAATTGGTTTGATGTTATTATTTCAAACAAAGTTTGCTGGATTGTTAACCACAATATTTGTGTCCAATTTAAGTTGTTTTTTTTGTGAGGAGAGGCATCCTAAACTCTATCTAACCTAAAGACATATGAATTATGCAACCAAATGGACATACTTATATAGATAATTGGACTACTTCTTATTTTTTTAACTAGTAAAGCAAGATGGATGGCCTAGACCCTTCTAGATTCCATGAAGGTCAAATCAAATGCTATAAGTGGAAGGGTTTGAGGAAGAAGCTTTATTATTGCTATAACTAAAATGATATTGTTTTCTTTGCAAACTTAGATCCAAGAATATTTTAATTAGATGTGGTCATTTGTGTTTGCTCCAAAGAATACACTTTAACCATAGGTATTTCTTTCCTAACACAAGGAAATAAAGTTGGAGTTTCTTAATTACCTTTTCTAAAGTTGGAGTTTTTAGTTGAGTTGAAGCTTGTTGAACAATTCAACGTATTATTGTACTAAATGTTCTAGAAGCTTTGTGAGTTTAAGTCATCTTACTAATAGATTCTCTTGATGCATAATAGGGTTGAACCTTTTCTTCATGGAGAATTTGAATTTCTCTTGATGCATAAGATGGTTGAACCTCTTCTTCATGGAGAATTTGAATTCAGACCAATAGGTGATTGATTATCTTCAATAAAAAAACATATTCTAATGGGTTTGTTGATAATGGAGATAAATTTATTTCATATCGACCTCAATGGTTAGGATATTGTTTATATTAGTTACTCATGTCGAGTTATAAAGTATGCATCAGAATTGTGTAACCAAAAGATGAGTTTCTCACTATTAATTTTTAAATTGAACTTTGGGATTTTTACTATTTCTTCTTACTAAAAGGAAATATATGGTAATAAATTTTCCTATTGTCAATTAAGAAGTTGATGATACTACTTGATAAGTGGATGTGATGCCAAGTTGATGAGGAACACTAAAACTATAATGATCCCCATACCAAGTGAAAGAAGGTATTGATTGCTTCAAATACATAATTGCACAAATATAAATATTATCAAAGAGTGTAGATCTACTAGAATATAAGAGTCATAAACCTTTAAAAAAACTAGATTTAAATCCTTGATTTTAAGAAGCTTAAAAATATTAAATCTAATAAAGACAAAAAAATAAAAATAAAATAAAAATAATTAGATCTAAAAATCATAATCAAATTATGGACAATCTCAAACAAATTTAGAGGACAATACGATGTCACAACAAGAATTGTAAAAAAAATTATAGAGGAAAAGTTTGCAAAAATATGGCATTCAAACATTCCACAGAAGATCAAATGCTTTATCTAGTTGGCATATAACAAGAAATTGAACACTTGGGAACACTTCCAATCTATATGTTTTTCATAAAAATATCTCAAAAATCTCTCTTCATGATCTAAAGAAACCCATATTGTCATAACTATAACCTTAGAGACCTTATCAGCTATATTAAATGACTCAACAAAATATATAAAAAGAAAATTATTACAAGTTCCAAATACCATCCTTAGCTTCAAAAAGGACGGTAAGTCTCAAACTTTTCATCATAATTCTCAATACAACAATTTAAAATATTCAAATGTATCCTTAAGAAATCTCCCTTGATTCAACTAGTTCCACAAATAAAATAAAACCTTCCATTCCAACCTCGAGAATGCTTGCTTCGGAAGGAAATCTACTTCCTCATTGAATTCACCATACACATGTTGAAATTTCATTGAATTCACCATACACATGTTGAAATTGCAAGCGTGCAAATGCTAAATGAAGATTTCTCATCTTGATTTTCCATCCATCCAACAAACCCACCTATAACTGATCCTTTTGCATAGACTAGTCAATAACAATTCCAGAGTCCCAACAATTTACAAAAAAAAAATTTACTTAGTACAAGCAAAGAACAAAATCGCCCATAGAGCAAGCAATTCACCTTGAGTGTTAGTACCCCTTCACAATTCACATTTAATTTAAACACATGGGTGTCCTTTAGTTTCAACATAAATCCTACTCCACACTTTTTTCCCCTCTCTTGAGAGACACCATCAATATAACCAAGAAGAGGCTGATTATCATTAAAAGAAGGCGCATTGGGAATTCTATATTTCTTACATTATCATTCTTTAAAATTTTCCTTAAAAGCCCCAATGACCTTCAAACCAACCCTCATAGCATCCAATCATTATATAATAATCATATTCATGTAACTTGTAATTTTTTATCCTTGGATTCCAAAACCCTACATCTTTAGAGGTTTGGATTGTAGATCTTCTATATCTACCAATTTCCTAGGTTTGAAGATGTTAACTCCACTAAAAGTTAAGTGCAGCAAATATATTTTCTTCATAACGACCATATAATCATGTACTGCTTATTGCACAGTTTTTCTCTCCCTTCATATATCTTGAAGAATTTTTGACATGAAGTAAAGTTTTTGGCACCAAGATGTTTGAGACAAATCTGAACAAACTTGTCACTTCAGCTTCATACGGTGAAAGTGCGAACAAAGACGTAGGCAACCAGGTTATCCATTGACTCCTCATCAGACATGCCTTTTTCTAAACTATCAAACAGTTTCAAAATAGATTGGTGGGTTAACAGGAATTCTTATGTGTTTGCCAATGATGTTCTTTTTCTTATTAATAGGTTATGTTGGTTAGGCAATGATAGATACTAGACTACCTGTTCTCACTTACCTGCTAACAATTACCTTTACGGTGTATTATTGCACCTTCCTTGGGGCAATTGCTAGTTGTAAGAAACCATAGAGTGTAAAAACTTAGCTCTATTATATGTAGACTGTGCTTGAACCTGCTGCAAATTTGAAAGAAATAAAATGATTTTCATATATAAATAAAATGCCTCAAGCTCCACAAATACTTAGGGTTCCTTAACCAGGCCTTGCTTTTATTAATTTATGGATCTTTCAGGATTCTTGGAGGTTTAGGATTTTCAGTTTTCTGTGAACCTTCGTGGGCACATCTTATTTGGTGGCACATGTGCTTAAATGAAATCTCACTTCCTTGGAATATCATACTATTTATGGTGAGCCAACCCCCATATTACTTATAAGAAAGTTTGGCAAAGACTTATTAGATTACACTGTCTTATCCTTATACCAGTTTTGAAATCACTCTTAGAGAGATTCCTCTTTCCATTCATTCTTCCTATTTGGAAAATTCAATGCTTCTCTAGATTGCGATTTCTGCAAGCGACCTTAGAGCGTAAAACTCAGCTCTATTATCTGTGCCTGAGACTGCTGCAAATTTGAAAGAAATGAATGATTTTTCCATTTGAATAAAATGCCTCAAGCTCCACAAATACCTAGGGTTCTTTGACATGCACTGTCGAAGAAACCCAAAGAGTTGTTTTATATTGCTTTTTTGGTTCCTCAAGGATTTTTAGGTTTCCATGACCCTTCAAAAGCATATCTTATTTGATGGCACATGTGTACAGGAGAAATCTCACTTCCTTGGAATATCAATTATCATACTATTTATGGTGAACCCAACCCCCATATTAGTTGTTACAAAGCTTGGCAAATCCTTATGAGCTGCCACTGTGTTATCCTTCTACCAGTTTTCAAACCATGTTATAGGGATTCCCTTTTCTTTTTAATTCTTCCCATTTAACAAATTTAATGCTGCTATCTAGATTCTAAACCCCTCCTTAGAATTTGTTTTTGCATAAAATGTATCTTGTTGTAGGACCATATCGATTTCTCTTATGCCCATTATCCCAGATTAGAATTATGTTTGACAGGTTCAACCAAAGGAAAATTTTAGTTTTTCTAGTGTTACCCCTCAAAATTCCTCTGATTTTGATATTTCCAGTTGTATGATCAATCTCTAGGATTTATACTCAGGATTTCAAACAATTGATTTTAAATATGCCTCCTGTGGACATTTCCGGCAGGGTTGAGGGTGTATAGTTTTTCCAGAAATGACCAGCTCAAGGATCTGATTTTAAGGAGTGAATCTAAAATAGATTTTTATTCTGCGGACTGCCATCCCATTAGAAAGGTATGGAAGGATCATTGCTATGGCAGTTAAATCATTCTCGACTGCGAGGACTGTGCTTATTTTGTAGCTGAAAGAAAGGGGGCAATGAAATTCTTTGAAGATATTGAATGTGGATGTTCTAAAGAGGTTTGCGTCACATTATTTCCAGGAGTATCTAGGTTTAATTGTGTTGTCGAAGTTATCCAAACAATCAGTCCTGAAATAGCTAGTTCAAGTAAGGGTTGAGAGTGGCTCTTCCAGTAGATAAGGATTGCGTACAACAGCCTATCAGTGCTGAGGGTCTAGAGACATTGACTTACAAGTTGAGTTCATCATTATACATGAAGTCGATATATTCCCATTCCAAGCTAGATATTCCCATTCCAAGCTACTTCCAGTTGGGCCTTCCTATAGATTTGTCAAAGGTAGTTTGTTTCAAGTTTGGTCCTTCTAGGCGATCAACTAAGCTTACCTATCAAATGGTTGATAGGTTTTATGCCAAGTGATTGAAATGAAGATTATGGCTTAGGCCAAGTGATTGAAATGAAGAATATGTTTGAGCATATGTATTACCTAAGTTCATGACACAACAGGAGTATAGATTACACAAATTGAAACTTCCAAGGCCATTTTGGTGCATTGGGGGAGTATTGTAGATTGAACTGTTGGGTAGAGTTTAGGAGGAGTGTCATGGATGGCGTAAGAATTTGGAAAAGTTTTTGAGAAGCATGAAGTTGAGGGTGTGGTTCCTCTAGCATATTTCCATTTATTTTGGCTCCAAGTTAGTCATTGTAACGAAATTATTTTCTTGACTTCTCTGTAAGAAGGCTTATTATCATTGTGCTTCCAAAAACAACACATACAATATGCAGAACTCAGGAGTTCTAACCATCAGTAAGGGGAAGATTATTGAGTTGTGTAATGGGTCATCCAGACATTGTAGCACCATTCTAAGGTAGCTTGTAGTGTAGCCTGTATGCTTTCCTAGTTCATTACCAGCTTTTGATGCACTCAGATATGACACCTATATTTGACAGTGCATGTACAACAAGTCTAGTCAAGGCCTGATAAGGAATGCCCTGCTAAAAATAATGATGAATGATTCAAACATTCAATATTTGAAGAGCGCTCCACTTACTTGGTCTTTAATACTTTTCCTTATGAAGTGCCATTCAAAACATATTTGTGAACCATGTCACCTCTTTATTGAGAAGGGTCCCACCATGAAGAGATGGAAACCTATCTTGATGAGCGATAGGATGAAGTAATGAACCCTTTTCCAGATATCTGTAATGTCCTCTTCTGCTTAAGCATTGAGGACCAAACCGCTAACCTATGTGATTCATGTGGGTTCGAGCGGTTACTGACAGTTAGGGAATCAACTGAACACTGATGCAATCTACAAAAAATCTAGGGCATCAATAATATATCACCATTGGGTCAAAGAGGGTCATCAAATCCAAAGGCCACTGACATGAATGACATCTAAGCATTATTTAATTATGCATGCACCCAATTAAGTCTCCATGCGCATGCATGCATGTCAATTGCAAATTAGAATTTAAAGTGGCCTAATTAGGTCAAAAGTTAGGGTTTTCACAATTGAAAGTTATAAAATAGAGATAAAGTGAATGGAGACTTTACTTTTGATTATTATTTATTTTGGAGCTCTTGAGTAGCAACACAGCGTGCGGCCACAACAGTTGGGGTTGGAGACAACGTCTTCAACTAACAGAGTTTCGACAGTGAGACATCTTCCCTAGTCTCCTTCAAGATAAACCATCCAGGTTTGTCATCGTGTCTATTGCATTCATCATTATCCAATGTTCTAGTATATGCCAGGAGGTTATTTGCAGGTTCATCCATACAGCTGGGGCATTTAGCTGGAAAAGCCAAGTCATTCACCAGGATTCTGGATCATCATATTTCTTCTGCATGTGGCCTGCATCCTCACTGATAGGATCACGCTACTACATTGAGTGATTATCAACCATCAGATTATCCACTTGGGGAAGATAGCAGCAGATTACAGAGGTGTGAGGGCATGAGCAATAGATTGGTAGATCAATTTGCTAGGGCATCTGGAGAGCTCAAAAATATTGCATGCTCTGGTCATCCTCTTTGGCACGGGAACACCTCCCTTTCAACCTATTTCCAGCTGAAACTGACCATCCCTTCAGCAAAAATGTCACACTTAGCTGATTCAGCCTACCGGGGTATTATGGCGGAAAATGAGGTCATTTCTTCATCAACTCAGTTCATCTTGCATGCATATTTTCTTTGGATCATATTCATCTGGCTTATCGGTGGTAAGTGTTCATTCTATCCTACAAACCCTAACCCTAATTTCAGCTATAAAATAGGGAAATTTTGCATGGCAGTTTGCATGCTCGGCTATTTCAGTAACTTTGCATAGAAATAGAAAATATCAGTATTTGGGATATTACAATGGTTTCAGAGCTATCTTCTTGGCTAGATATGGGCTTAATAAATGAGAAGTAGATGAATACAGAAGAGGACCCTTTTGTAACCTATAGGAAAAGAAGGAGCAGATACACGGAGGACTTTGAGGATATCCAACTAGAAGTTATTAGCTCAGACATGGAACCAACAGGTATACACTCTGACAGGGAAAAAGGAATGGGAGAAGATGAGGAAAAGATGGAGTTTCACAACTTAGTATCTACATTGCAAGATTTAGCCAAAGGGAAAAAATATGTACTCAATGCAATCAACAGATTATCGACAAAACCAGAACTAGGTAACAACAATACCCCTCCCTCACCGGTAGATAGAGGGTCTACAAATAGCAGTGGCAAGGTTGAGTATACCAATATACAAAATACACCACACATATATAGCAACCCTTCCAATAGGCCTACTATGCCTCACTTCTTGGAAGATGCAGTAGGAGGTCCAGTCATGCAGGTAGAGCCTAGCGAACCCTTTGGGGATTATTTGCAGGAATACATGGACTTAGGGTATGAGTTTCATGCAACCATGTATTTTTCAGATTTTTGCAATATGAAGAGTAGGAACAGGCCCCAAAATTTCATTGAAGGGATTCAATCACAACTATGAGTTGTAGAAAACCTTAGGCAGGTTGACCATCCCAAACTTTGATGGGACTTGCGGAGGTTCAACGAGGATATGGGTTCAAAAGTTGGATACCTATTTCCAACTCAATCCCATGACAGGGACAATATCCATTAAATTAGATACACTCCACCTAGACAGAGAGGATCATGAGTGGTGGTACCATGGATTAGTGACATTGGGTCACAACACCAAACACTCCTACGGTCAGTTCACTCAGAAGCTCATAGAGAGGTTTGACAGGTAGGATCCAAAGATACATTTCAGAGAGTTGGCTCAACTCAAATAGACAGGTAGCATAGAGGCCTTCATCTCCAAATTCCATAGGATAGCAATCATGGTAACAAATGTGTCAGAGAGCAGGTTGACAATGTTATTCACTAAGGCCTTAATGGAGCCACTACGAGGATGGGTGAAAGCCTACAAACCCCCCACTCTGTAGGATGCCATTAGCAGAGCTAGAGATCTCAAGGATTCAGTTCCAAAGAATAGGTTCCCTCTCAAAACCAACTTTCCTCTTAGGGACAAGGACAAGAAACCTTTCCAATAGGATTTTCCAAAGAAAACATGGTTAGATGAGGACACTAGGAAAGATTTGAGGTGAAAGAAATTATGTTTCACTTGTCAGGAACCATGGGTGCCAGGACATAGGTGTGCAGGGAAGGAAAAGGCTCACTACATCGAATTGTATTCAAACAGTGATGAGGAGGACTATGTGCAGGAGGCAACAGAAGAGCTACGGGTAGTAGAGGAAGAATCACTCTAGGGTGATACACTAGAGGGAGTCATTGCTATGTTATCTGGAGTACCAAGATTCCATACTCTCAGGGTCAAAGGAGTAGTACAGGGCCACAGAGTGGGAGTATTGATTGATGGGGGAGCAACCCACAATTTCATTGACTCCGCTTGGGTAGCCAAGAGGGGTATTCAGACCAAGAAGTTCGAGGGATTTACTGTAGCGATATCCGGGAACTCAAGCATGGAGTGCAACTATTGTATTTCGAAATTGAATGTCACATTAGGAAACTATCAGATGAAAGTTTACTTTCATGTAGTATATGTGGCAGATACTCATGTAGTATTAGGTGTTCAGTGGCTTTATTCAATAGGGAAATATACTACAGACTACCGTGTAATGGAATTCCAGGGGCCAGATGAAAAACAAGTAGTTTTGAGGGGCATGAACACTTATCCCCCAAAACCGGTCTCTTCACAGAGAATGGAGGCAGCACTCAGACACGATGACATATAATGGGCTACAGAATGTTTTTTCACCTTTAGGAAACCTCCAGAGAACAACACGCAACACCTAGATGATATTTAGGCCTTGAAACAGAAGCACAAAAAGGTATTTTGAGACCTTCCAGCAGGTAGATCGCCAGACCGGGACTTTGAACACATCATTGAGATAGAGGAGGGGTCACAGGAAGTCATCACCACTCCTTATTGGCATCCCAAAAGATACAAGGATGAGATTGAGAAGACGATCAAAGAATTGTTGGAGCTTGGATACATTCGAGCCAGTTCTAGCCCCTTCGCATCATCAGTGTTCTTGGCCAAGAAGAAGGATGGTACACTGCGATTGTGCATCGATTATCGAGTACTCAACAAAAAGAGCATAAAAAACAAGTATCCAAGCCCTAGGATTGATGAACTCATGGACAAACTGTGGGGTGCCAAATACGTTTCCAAGATTGAACTGACTAGTGTATAGCCAACTAATGAGAGATTAGGTCGACCGCATAAGGTCGTGTCGGTTGATCGAACTGACAGGTAGTTATATGTAACTGTTTGTAAATCATATATATTAGGCTGTTGAGCCAAATGAGAATTTGGTTCAGTTCTGTGTTTGTATGGACCCTCATGATATAATATAATCTGTTATTCTACATATATGTTCTTGTCTCTTATGTCTATTATGTATGTATGCTTTAATGTGTATTACTGGTAACCCTCTATGATCTGTGAGATTACAACATTGGTTCCGTTGCTGGTAGTACATACCTGAGATGACTATAAGCAGATGATATCAAAACAAGAGATTAAGAACTGGTGGGAGCGTAAGATAGCAAATTATTTGCATAATTACGCGAGGAGAAACATATTAACCACTTCTTAGGTGAAGGAGACATTCTTCACTGAAAATCATGAGAAGTTCGTAGAATCGGTACCTCAGCTTTTGAATAAACTTATGGATGAAAAAGATGGAAGAAACTAAGGACCAAGAGCTGCTAGAGACACTAATTTGAGGGGGGAAAACAAACCTGTCGGAGTGGTTTGAAAAGATTACAAACGAATTCTGTGAGGAGCAAGCCATAGAAGAAAGAACTTCGGTAGAAACCATTTAGAAAAAATTCTATACAAACCTTACCGAGCAGTTCCTGTGCCCCTTGCTGACCCTACTATTCGAATTCCTGATAGAAAAAGGAGTGGGTCATATTGTGGAACCTCGTCCATCACTGCACGAACCACCACCAAATTCTAACTGGGCGGAGAAAAAGAAAAAGTGGGAAAAGTTCATTATCGAAAGGGAGTGGGAATATTTCCTAAGCAAGTAAACAAAATTATCTGAGCTTTCTAAAGCATCGGGTAGGCTATGGGGGGGTAGCTGGTCGTATGTCGGGGTAAAGTGAAGATGATTCTAGTCGACTAAAGGAGGTACCATCACCAGCAATGAAAAGTCAACCTAAAAAGGAAATTGAACAGACAATGACACACAAAGGTACGACAGATTTAGAGAAAGTAGAGAGAGAGAGAAGAGGTTGAAAAGAAGGGAAGAAATAAGAGAAAGGGCTATAGCACTGCAAAGAGGAATGAATACTAGGGTGACAGAACAGGAAAGAAATCTGCCAGAGTCGGGTCATGACCGACAAGAAGAAGGCATGGATGAAGAAGCATCACCCATGGAAGAGGATTTGTGGATAGAGCAGCGTGAATCTCTCCAAATAGAAGTTCCCCAGGACATAAAACCTTTGTCCTTTGTCTCCAATGAATCCGAGTACTAGGATACAAGCCATTGTCGAAGAAGACCTAAGACTAAGAGCTGGTGAGTTTGGTATATGGAGCCGACTAGATGACGAGGTAAATGAAGATAATCATTTAGTGATTCATCGACTGGAGGAAGGAAATTGGTTCACGCTCCAGGCGTACCCTTCCAACCAAAGTATCCACTTACTTTACCCGACACATGAAGGAGCGCCCCCCCTTCCAAATACAGCTTTGGAAAATATAGAACAGTCGGACCTACAGACAAATCAGTGCAGTTGGACATCGACAGGAGAAGTCGACCCGAACCGATTGCTTGTCGGAGAAGAAACGACAAACAAAATGACCAACAAGAACAAAAGTTCCATTGACAACAGTTATGCACAACGAGACAAGCAAAACATCCCACTACCCCCACCGCCACCCCCACCACCACCGCCTCCTGGAGGAGATAGCGACAGTGATTTCAACATGGGTCATAGATCAGCACATATCCCTCTATACGAGGGTGATGAAGATCCTAGACGACATTGGTTCGTCTATGAGTCGAAATGGGAGGCAAATCAGGTTACAACTGAAGATCAATAGATGGCACAGTTCACTGGTGCCTTGAGGAAAAGAGCATTAACATGGTACATGACCTATATTGAGAGAACCCCTCAAGCATCTAAAGTATAAATTAAAGTGCAATTCTTGTCTTTCTTTAAAACTCCAAACGCAAAACATATGACAGCTAAAAAGTTGAAAAAAACATCTCAAAAGCCAGCAGAGTCTGTTCAAGAGTATGATAAACATTGGAAAGACTTCCTCAGCCAACTGGATTACTTAATTGATGAACAACTATTAAGTCAATGGTTTCTTGCAGGTCTATCACAAAAAATTCAGCGACACATAAGCTTGGAGATGTTTAAAACGTATGAAGATGCACTTAGCAAAGCTCTGCAAGTAGAGATAGACGAAGATTTTCTAGCATATCCCACGGATACTAGACTGGAAGAACAACTAGAAATCATGCAGAAATCATTGAAAGAGCTAAACCTTAAGAATCAGGATGTATGGTGCACAAAATGCTCAACAGCTGGACATGCTAAAGATAACTGTCGATAAGACATCAGCCGACAGGACGTTCGATTTGTTCAGAAAAAATTATTCTACGACATCTGCCAAGAGCATGGAGAACACACAACAAAAGATTTCCCGTATAACATGAAAAATGGTAAATCATATTGGTGTGCAATCTGTGAAGTAAAAAGTCATGCCACGTTCGACTGCCACTTAAACTTAAAGAACCGACAAAACTACCAAGTATTCTACCACACAAACGTAGTTGCGCATAACAATGATAACAACCAGTGAATCAATGATCAAAACAAACCGAATAATCAAAGATATGAAGGCCGTCGATATGAGTGCTAGTTCGACAACTGTCATGGAGGATATGGAGGTCGAGTTTGATTCTCTGGGAAATGCGACAACCGACCACATCGGCCCATCCAATGTTTCACATGCTATAAAGAAGGTCATCTATATGCAGACTGCCCATACAAGGACAAAACTGATTTAAAATTTTGTACTAGTTGTGGAGTCGATGATCACTCATTAGAGGATTTCCCGACTATGCTTGATAAAATCAATAAAAAGAAAAATGTTAATGTCTTGTCGTGCATTCAAAAACATGATGTAATCAATACGAAGAATCTACATATAGTAACCTGACAAGGGACAAAAATTGGGAGTGATAATCCACGCATAAGAAAAATAAAATAAAAGAATGATTATCCTAACCCAGCTAAACAAAAACAATTGTAGAATGACGCAATGAATATATTTAAAAAATTTGGTAGACAAGAAGAAGCTGATGATAATTGACAAAGCATAGTTAAAGAATTAATATGTTTAGTACAAGATGATAAAGCGGTATCTCAATTCATTGAATTATTGTATAAAGTGAAACATAATAATAATACAGATAAACAAACAAAAAACATATGTAGTCTAAACTAGAAGGACAAAAGTGATGCCGACCCACTTGTCGACCTAGAAATTGAAGGATACCATGTTCGACAAGTTGTACTCGACTTCGGCTCACAAGTAAATATAATGACTCATGACACTTGGGAACAATTGGGTAGACATCGACTATATGACTCATGAATATACCTCAAATTAGCCGACCAAGGTTTGATCGAACCTATCGAAGTTTGGGGAAATATCGATACGACAATAAAAGGAATATCGACCAAAGTCGACTTTGAAATTATTGACCCTGAGGAAGGATCCAGTTCCTTCCCAGCTTTAGTAGGTCGACCTTGGGGAAGAGAAATGAAAGCATCGATATATTTAGACAAATAAATCATAAAACTAAAGGGGAATGGACAGAAAGTCACAGTACCTATCCATCCATCCCAAGGAGAACCTTGGATAGAACCTATTGATGAAGAAGTTGACATCCGACAATTGTATCAAATACAAAATAATGAAGATTACATAGAACCCAATGTCTATGGAGAACTTCACTTAGGCAACCAAGATTCAATAGAATACAAGTCAGACACCGAATTATATGATTGCGAAGTTGAAAAATATGAGACACAAGCAAGAGGTTGCTAGACCATTCAAATAGTGTAGAAGAAACCAATCCAACAATGCTTCTTAGTTTTTATCATCCCAGAAATATTAGAAAAGAAAAGCAGGGAATACCCTACCTTAAAACAAACAAATATAAGTATCAAACAAATCCCAAGATACAAAGAAAAAGAATCACCAGTTATGCATATAGAACAAGTATCTAAAAACATTGGTGAACATGGCTGACTACAAAGCCTAGTAGAAAACTTCAGAGGACAAGCTGCTAGATGATGGGATACCCATCAATCAAGATTGCAGACATGGACAACAACTTTGACTTAATTTGTAGAAATATTTGGAGGAAAAAGGCTAACCAAACAAGCCCAAATACATATATTCATCCAAGGGCAAGACCCAGAAGAACACATAAGAACATGCGAAAAAGAGTGGAAAAGACTTGGGTACAAAGATGAACATACATGGCCACACCTGTTTCCATCGACGCTATCCGACTTACCAAACAAATGGTACAAAATGGAAGAATCACGGGGTGAAACATTTCAATGCATGAACTTAGATAGAACTTCATCAAAGACTTCAGCTTTATACCACAAAATGAAAAGTTAGTCAAAACTGCAAAACAAATCAAAGCGTTTATAGAACCAACCAGGAACAAAACCCTAACACAAAATTATGATCGATCATCAATAACATGTAATAACATACAAACCGAAACAATACCACAGTATACAATACTACAAATGGAAAACAAAAATCCGAAAGGGAAAATCTTTCGATGGAAATCATACCATTCAGAAACAACAAAACCAATTCGCACAGTACTCAAAGTTGAGACAGCCGACAAAGAAGATACCGACCACATGACTGCAGCAGAATTTCTTGCTACATTTTCGCAATTCAAAGAAGTGAGCTGACCTATCAAAGAAACCAAAGCACTAGAATGGCTATATTCCAAAGTTAAAACTAAATAATTTGACATATCAAACGATGATCGACCAAAAATGGCAAAAATTGGCTATTACTGGAGTGAAGAACAAACAACCGAAATAGCAAACTTACTAAAACAATTCCAGGATGTATTCGCTAGAGACTACAAAGATCTCAAAGGTCTAGTCCATGAAATGGGAGAAATGAAGATTGACATTAAACCTGATGCCTGACCTGTAAAGAAGAGGCCATGTAAATTAGCTCATAAATACAAAGAAATAGTCAAGAAAGAGATCGAAAACATGCTTGCAGCATAAATTATCTACCCTATTGACCAATTGGAATGGGAAAGTCCAATGGTTGTACAACCAAAGAAACACGACCCGACAAAGCTAAGGATCTGTGTTGACTTCATAGAATTAAACAAAGTCACCTTGACAGACCCATTCCCAACACCCTACGCAGATGAAATCCTAAATGAAGTCGCAGGACATGAATGCTACTCATTTACAGACGGATTCTCAGGATACAACCAAGTACCAATATCCAAAGAAGACTAGAAAAAGAAAACATTCGTATGTGAATTCGGATAATTTGACTACAGAGTTATGCCTTTTGGTCTAAAGAACGCACCTGCAGTATTTTCAAGAATTGTGGTCAAAATCTTTTAGGAATATATCTACAAAACAATGGCAATATATTTCGATGATTGGACAATATACTCTATGTTGAAAGATCACTGAAAATGGCTAAGGCTCATGTTGGAACGATGCCGACAAATCCAACTATCTCTGAACATAAGGGAATGCACATTCCTAACTCCTATAGGGATACTATTAGGTCACATCGTATGCAAAGAAGGCATCAAGGTCGACTTTGCAAAAATAAAAATTATCCTCGACTTAAAACCACCAGTGAACCCAAAACAAGTCAGGGTACTACTTGGTCATATAGGATATTACATAAAATTTATGAGATACTATTTAGATATGAGCTATCCATTGGAATAACTACTAAGAGAAGATCAGGAGTTCGACTAGACAGGAATGTAACATATCATTTGAAACACTGAAAAGGAAGCTAGTTGAAGCACCCATTCTAAAGTTCCCGAATTGGTCGACCAAATTTCATGTACACATCGACGCATCAGGCCTAGCAATAAGAGCGATCTTAACACAACTAGGGGACGACGGAATGGATTACCCCATAGTTTACAGTAGTAGAAAACTAAATAAGGCAGAAAAAAACTATTCGATAACAGAGAGAGAAGCATTACGAATGGTTTTTACATTACAGAAGTATCAACATTACCTACTAGCCAACCCTTTCATCTTTTATACCGACCACCAAGCATTAAAATACCTTGTCAACAAACCCTTACACCATGGGAGAATTTTTCGATGGCTACTACTATTCTAAGAATTCAAATTTGAAGTCATTGTTAGACCAGGAAAATTAAATGTTGGACCCAACCAATTGTCATGAATTAACACATCAGAGGAGCCGATAGGAATCGAAGATGACCTATTGGATGCACACTTATTTCAAATAGAAGCAGTTCCAGCAGAATTAGAGGAAATAGCTCAATTCTTAGAAATTAGTCAAGCACCAAAGGGCATGAGCACAAAAAAGAAACAAATATTAGCTATGAAAGCTGCACCATATAGCCTCATAAATGGATTTTTATATAAAATGGGCCCAGACAACATCCTAAGAAGATGCGTATTAGAACACGAAAGAGATAATATCATGTATGAAGCACACTATGGACCGATGGGAGGAAATTTTCAAGTAGACACAACTACCAAGAAAATCCAACAGTCAAGGCTATGGTGGCCGACACTATACAAAGATTGTAAAAAGTTTGTAAGCCAATGCGACAGATGCCAATGACTAGGTCGACCTCTGCTTAGTACAGAAATTCCTTTGATATCAGTAAACCCAAGTTTGACATTTGAAATCTGGGCCATCGACTTCATAGGACCATTCCTGATACCAGCAAAAATAACATGTGCAAGATACATAATAACCACAGTAGAATATGTAGCCAAGTGGGCAGAAGCAGAACCCGTCGACACATGTTCCAGTGAGATAGCTGCTAAATTCATCTACGAAAATATAATTACTAGATTTGGATGCCCAATAACCCTAATCAGTGACCAAGGTTCACACTTTATTAACAAGACCATCAAAGTACTAACAGACCAGTTCAAAATTGACCACCGACATAGTACAACTTATCACCCTCAGTCAAATGGAGCAATTGAGACATTCAACAAAACATTAACAAAGGGTCTAACAAAAATCTGCAACATCGACAAAGCTGATTGAGACAAAAAGATACCTGTAGTATTATGGGCTTACAAAACAACATACAAGCGTTCAACCGACCAAACACCATTCTGACTAGTCTATGGACAAGAAGCAGTTGTTCCACTACATTTTCGACAGCAAACACCTATCATAGTAGATATTTTACATGTCGATGTCAAAGAAGGTAGGAAGGACTGAATGATGCAATTGAGCAAGCTAGAAGAACATCGACTGATTGCTCTACAACATCAAGAAATCCAAAAACAGCAGCAGAAGGCTTGACATGATCACAATATCAAAAACAAAAATCTATCGGTAGGGGACCTTGCCTTACTATACAACAGTCAAGGAAAAGGAAAACCCAAAAAATTACATACATAATGGATGGGACCTTACATTTTTGAAGAGATTCATGCCAACATATCAGTCCGACTAAGGACGTTACAAGGCATAATATTTCAGAAACTTGTTAATGGTGCTCGACTAAAACGGTACAAAAATTAAAACAAGTTAAAAAAAAGAAAAACATATAATGACCATAACAGTCATACAAAAACTATAAAAATATAAAAATCCTAAAAACAACAAAACAGAACCAAGGATGATAGGATATAATAACCAGCACTTCGACAACCGACACCAAACCCATCGACATACCGCCATCAGTTGCCCACATAATCAACATCGACCGATGACCCTGAAGGTCAAATCACGCCTTCATGATTACGGTCAGAAGGAGCGCCAAAATCAAATCGCCATTAACGCAAACTCTAGAGACAGTACTGGACCATCACTTCCTCCATTAATGCATCCATCGACAGAAATGTCACCCACTCCACCTATAAATATCAGACCAGAAAAGGTTCATTTACCGTGTTTTGAAGAGATAGAACAATTCGTCAGTCAAAAATTTGAGAGACGAGACTCTATAAGAAAATTTGACCAAGAGACCAACAAAATGGCACCAAAGCAAACTAGAGCTGCAGCTGCAAAAACAAAATAATTGCAATCCGCTAAAACCCCTTTGATGAGAATGCTAAGAAACATTAAGAACGCCAAGGTACAAGAAACCTCATGGGAAAAAACTTGGGATGAAATCAAGGAATGGGCCTATGTCGACAAGAAACCGACACAAGCAGTCGAGAAGATAAACCACAGTTCTGTCATGAACTACATGAACACACCATTCATGGAAAGTTTTGGAGGAACGCAAGAAACCGTGGAAAATTTGTTATTAGTCGATACCACAACGGGAAATTTTACTTCGACAAGCTAGTAGAAATATATGGCGAAGTCATATAAAAACTGATTGGTCTCTCAAACCAAGGCGACCCAGTCCCTGTCGGCATAAAAGAAGGACTGGTGGAATGACTAACTGGAACACTGTCGGGAAAGAATTCAAAAGGGATAATGATCGGTCAGATACAAGCTCGGATGCCACAAATTGTGGCCAAAATCATAGCAATAGGGCTCACCCCTACAGGTCAAGGGAGCGACCTAAAGTTAGATATGTTAGAAGCAGTAGACACAATAGCAGAAACAAGAAAAGTGTACAGATGGGATCAATATGTCATCAACATGCTCAAAAATATCCGTGAAAAATGCCAGTAGCCGGGCGGGATTATAAGGTTCCTGTCTCTGATACTCTGGATAGTGATGTACCACTTGTGCCCAGTCGGGGACAAATAGTTCCAAGAACCAACAAAATTCCACATGTGGAGGTTCAAGCTGTTTGCACAAAATGGAACATTGAAAGAATTAGCAAACATAAAAGTACTGTTGGAAAACTGGTTCCAAAACTTAAAATTCCAGACAACCAGATGGAGGGTGCCTCAGAACATCCGAAGAAGTCTGTAAAAAACAACACGCATCTAGATAGAACTCAACCACACTGCAGTCTGGTATATGCAGGGAGTAAAATCAAAAGCAAAGCCTCTCAACTATTACCCAATAGTCAAAGAGATCTTCTGCGAGCTAGCTCGACAATCCGATACTAAATTATCAATACCAGCAAAGGCTAAATAATTCAACCTAACAATTGAAAAACCACTGACCGAACAGGAGAAGTAAGAGGACTATGAGCTCTGACTACATATCAACACCTTCATGTCAGAAGAAACACTAGCAGAGGACACCAACATACTATAGTTAACAATCATACCACCAACGACCCAAAGGGGAAGTACACTGACTAAGCAGCAAGTAACCAAACCAGTTGAGAAAAGTATCAATCCAGTTCACCAACAAGAGGGAGGGGAAGGACAAGAGGAAGACATTGAATCCAACAATCCTGAATACACTATAACCAAAGACAAAATTAGAAAGCTAGCAAAGGTAATAGCAGCTGCAAGAAAAAAGGAAACTCAGACAAGAGGGAAGGGGAAGCGCAAGCTTATCCTCTCAGAATCAGAAGATGAAGATGAACTAGTAGCTATAACCATTGACATCATAGAAGACACTGTAGCGAACAATGTTCCAGTCGAGACGTAGTTCAAACGCTTTGTCGAAGCAGGAGCACAACAAGGTCGACCGAAAAAGGTAAAAAGTACAAACACTTCAATGACTGAAAACATTGTTGATTTAGTTTCCACACCTCCACCCCCATCTCTAACCCAGATTACACAGGAAGACAATCCACATATACCCACTATAATCCCAATCGACATATGCAAAAATGTTATGCCAGAAACCCTAAAATAAAGGTTCGACTAGGACAGTGATTTCTAGGCATACATTGAAAAATTGCCTGAACTACTCACCTCTATCTAGAGAATTACCACCAAATGTCCATTGATTCAAGCTAGTGGATCAAGGAAGCTCATCCCTTAACAACCTGGAAAAATACCCCAAAATCCAATATCTGTGGGAATTATAAAGTCGGCATTCCTGAGGAACCTCGCTTAGACATCTCAAGTTGTCGCAAGTCACACTTCATCCTTTATCCCTGCCGACATCCCACACCCTCCATTAGCCAATGATCCAGCAAGAGATGTGGAGGAAGAGAACCTGGAAGAAATAAACCGGGTAATCGACAACCTATTCTCTGATGACCTAGAGGATTCACCACCACAAGTCGAGGACCCGACACCAACTAACCATATCCCTACCACACCAATTACACCTGACCATTCACCATCTCCACCACCACTTCCCAATTTAGAACCTTTACCAAAACCTGAAACATCTGTACCTGTACCCTTTGTACAAAATCCCCCAGATACACATCCAGCTACAAAGCTCACCCAATAAATTCAACCAGAAGTTCCACCGACCGTTGCAGATCAACAACCAAAAAACCCACCACAAGAAAATAAATGTGACAGGAGAATTTACCACTTGCAGATGCACATGCACAACAGCAGATAGTTCAACATAAACACAAGAGGAAAAGAGACAGAAAGAAGAAGGAACACCAAAGAGAATCATAGTCGACAATGGTCCACATTAGCCAACTTGGATCAACTACTACAGTCGACGCAACAAAGCTAAAGGACAGAGAGTTGGGACAACTCTTAGAAACTCTGGCCACTGAAGAAAAAACAAGAAGCCAGATCAGATGCAAGGAGCTCGACAACATTGAGAAGGAACAAGTCGAATTCCTGTTAAAATGCAGAAACTTATCTCAATCTATAATACCAGGATTGATGGAAGCCGACACCGACAAGCCGCTAGGAAAAGCATATCAACTATTTGAGAGTATGGTGGCGACCCTACAAGTACACATGTAGAATACAAATGAAGATAAAAAAGAAGAGACATCTAGATTATTAATGCAACAATACACAACATTCTCAGAAGCTTACAAAGTGCTGCAGGGCCACATGGAAGAATCTGTCATCATAGAAGAGGTACTCCGAGACTGACCTACTTATTACGGACAAGTATTTCAGCAGACTCGACAGACTCGAGAACAGATTCAGGTGCTGGAAAAGAGAAAAAGAACTGAGAAATACAATACAAGATCAAATCGTATTGGAGACAGCCAAGCTACAGAGACTGGAAAGACAAGCACACCAGTGGGTGTAGCAAGCACTCCCAAGCTTGGAGAAACTAGATACCATCTGCCCGCGGATGAAAAGACTACTAGAAACAATAGAAGAAAAATACCAATTCATGGGACCCAACATGGCAAGCATAGCAGACCTGTCCATCTAGGAGAAGATGTCGACTTTATCAAGCATCACAACATTGACCATCGACATCCAGAAAGTACTACAAAGTTGGACAGAATTTCAACATCAACTGGCCGTTACTGCGGAAGCAATCGTTGAAGTATGCATACAGAAACGACCAACCATCCGACTGCATAGCCCATGAAAAACAAACAATAAAGTAACTATCTCAAACAGTGAAAATTTTGAGTACCTCCCCAGTTTATTCGGGATGAAGAAATATTTTGTTCCTGGGGGAGACGTTGAGGAGCTAGTCGGTGAGCCGACTATTCGTATAGCTGACTAATGAGAGATTAGGTCGGTCGCATAAGGTCGTGTCGGTTGACCAAACCGACAGGTAGTTATATGTAACTGTTTGTAAATCATATATATTAGGCTGTTGATCTAGATGAGAACTTGGTTCAGTTATGTGATTGTATGGACCCTCATGATATAATATAATCCATTATTCTACATATATGTTCTTGTCTCTTGTGTCTGTTATGTCTATATGATTTAATGTGTATTACTGGTAACTCTCTATGATCCATGAGATTACAACACTCGGGGTACCATCAAATCCGAGTAAGGGATCAAGACATCCCTAAAACAACTTTTCGTTGTCACTATGGTCACTATGAATTCATGGTCATGCCTTTTGGACTTACCAATGCTCCAACCACTTTTTAGTCATGCATGAACCATACTTTCAGAGTTTAGTTATGTAAGTTTTTGCTAGTATTATTTGATGACACCCTGACTTACAGCAAAACATGGGAGGAACATCTGAAACACCTAGACGAAGTATTGAGCAATCTATAAGAACACTCACTTTATGTGAAAATGTCCAAGTGTGAATTTGCCATGAAGAAAATGCTGTATCTAGGGCACATAATCAGTGAAAAAGGAGTACATGTTGACATGGATAAAATCCGAGCTATCAGAGATTGGCCCGCGCCAAAAAGAGTCACAGAATTAAGAGGCTTCTTAGACCTTTGCACTTATTACAGAAGGTATGTTAAGGGATTCTCCCAATTTTCCGCACCCCTCACAGATCTAACAAAGAAGGGCGCATTCACTTGGACAGAACTAACACATAAAACTTTTGAGGAGATGAAATTCATTATGAGTTATTGCCCAATTTTAGCATTACTAGACTTCTCACAACCATTTGTAGTCCAATGTGATGCCTCAGGGGAAGGGAGAGGAGTGGTATTGATGCAAAACCATCACCCTATTGTGTTTGAGAGCCAAAAACTAAAGAACTACGAGTGCCACTACTCCATATATGACAAAGAAATTCTAGCCATCTTACATGCTCTCATGAAGTTCAAATAGTACCTGGTGGGAAACAAGTACAAAATCAAGACAAATCCTAACATCCTCAAGTACTTCTTGGAGCAGAAGGAATTGAATGAGCGACAACAGAAATGGGTCTGCAAAGTACAAGCCTACGATTTTGAGATAGATTATGCAAAAGGTAAGAATAATATAGTAGCTAATGCATTATCCAGTCGACCCGCCTCATTATCTCTCATGAGTATATCCACAGATTGGAGGGCTCTCCTCTTAGTAGAATACTCCAAAAATAAATTCGCTTGCGAATTATTGGATGGATAGATTCAGGATGACAGGTACAGAATTGTCGATGACATAATCTATTACAAGAGCAGGATATACCTCGTCCCAAAACCAACTTTAAGAAAGAAAATCATACAGGCAGCACATGACTCTCCACTATCAGGACATCAGGGTTTCTTGAATACCTAGAGGCAAATCCGAGAGAGGTTATCTTGGAAGGGCCTCAAAGGGGAGGTTATGCAGCACGTGTGGGAATGTAGCATATGTCAGCAGAACAAGATTGAGCACATCCATCCAGCGGGGTTGCTTCAGCCACTACTGATTCTAGAACAGAAGTAGGAAAGTGTTTCCATGGACTTCATTACAGGATTTCCCAAGGTCCAAGGGAGATATTGTTTATACGTCGTGGTTGATCG
The DNA here is from genome assembly GCA_001517045.1 of Pseudotsuga menziesii. Lineage (NCBI taxonomy): Eukaryota > Viridiplantae > Streptophyta > Pinopsida > Pinales > Pinaceae > Pseudotsuga > Pseudotsuga menziesii. The sequence goes on from LPNX010895270.1 coordinate 602,435, forward strand.
ACTGACCAAATTCACACATTTATTTTCTATATCATCTGATTACTCCGTAGCTCAGGTAGATGAGTTATTCTTCAGGGAGGTCTTCAAGTTACATGGGTTACCTAAGACCATTTTCAGTGATCGAGACAATAGATTCACAGGTGCCTTCTAGCATGAACTATTCAAATTAGTAGGGACCGATCTTGCTACTAGAACGAGTTATCATCCCCAGAGTGATGGAAAAACCGAAATTGTCAACAAGTGGATTGAAGGATATATGAGGAACTATGTAACAGGGAAACAATAAACTTGGATTAAATGGATACACTTAGGGAGTACTGCTACAACACTACCTACCACATGTCTATTAGGATGACACCTTTTAAGGAATTATATGGCTACGAGGCCTTGGACTATGCATATTTAGCATTCAAAGACAACAGGGCTCCTAAGGAAAAGGATTGGATATAGGACAATCAAGATATTCTTAAAATCCTGAAAGAGAACTTACAGACAACCCAGAATCAACAGAATTTGTATGTAGACAGACACAGCGTTGAGCAGAGCTTCGAGGTAGGAGATTTGGTATACTTAAGGATCCAACCCTATAGACAATAGTCACTTAAGAAGAAAGGAGCAGAAAAGTTAAAACCTCGCTTCTACGGACCCTACAGAATAATCAGGAAGGTGGGAGAGGTGGAATATGAACTAGAACTGCCATAGGGGAGTAAAATTCACAATGTATTCCATGTGTCCAACCTAAAGAATACCATTGGGAAACACATTGCTCCATCAACATAATTACCTCCTTTAGATGATGAGGGACTATTAATACTGATTCCTGAACGGATCATACAAACTCGAGAAAGAAAACACCAGAACTGGGTGATTAGAGAATACTTGGTTCAATGGAAAGAATTACCTCCAGAGGATGCCACATGGGAAGGAGAACAGGTATTGCAGCATCCCAGTTTGCAGTTACTTGAGGACAAGCAATCTCAAGCAGGGAGGATTGTAATGTCCTCTTCTGCTTAGGCATTGAAGACCAAACCACTAACCTATGTGATTATTGTGGGTTCGAGTGGTTACTGACAATTAGGGAATCAATTGAAGACTGATGCCATCTATAGAAAATCTAGGGCATCAATATTATATCACCATTGGGTCGAAGAGGGCCACCAGAGCCAAAGGCCACCGGCATGCATGACATCTAAGCATTATTTAAAGATGCATGCACCCAATTAAGTCTCCATGCACATGCATGCAAGTCAACTACAAATTATAAGTGAAAGTGACCTAATTAGATCAAAAGTTAGGGTTTTCACAGTTGAAAGTTATAAAAGAGAGATAAAGTGAATGGAGTGACAAGGGGTGGATATGACAAATTTTCAAAGAAGCCAGATATGATAAGGTGCGAATATATATATATATATATATATATATTTCGAAGAAAAAATTCTTTGATTCTACTAGAATAAGCATGAGTTGTTCATGATGGACTTACAAAAATCTCCTAGAGCTCTACATCTTTGCCTTGGATAGGCCACAATTCCATCTATTGCTGCAAAGGCACCATTCTTTCCAAGAAATATATCCATCAAAACATATATACCAATTATGACTGCAAACCTTACATCACAATATATTACGAGAGGCTTAAGTTAACAGAACAAAGTCTCTAACTTGTGAGTCCCTATTCTTCTGAAGCTCAATCAATCTAGGTTCCAAATCTACAACTAGTTTTAAGAGTCCATCAACTTTCGAGTTCAACTCTCGATAAACATGTGCAAATTAACTAAAATTGAATTACAGCAGTAGAAATCGAACAATAGAGAGAAAGATGCTGTAAATGAGGAGCAAAAATTTGGAATTTGTCGGTCATCCAATCTATTACCATTTTTTAATCCTTGAAAAGCTGCAGCGGAGTGACGTTCTTGTTAAGGGAAACCTTTAACAATGCCCATAAAGATGCATGCTCCTATTTACTATTGGAATGATGTCTTGGCACGAATCTGATGCAATATTTGAAGGTGTTGTCTAAAATGAATAGAACCACCCCACACCACCAAAAGGCATCTCCGCTTGGCTTGCACCATCGAAAAAAACCAAGAAGTGGTTTTGTCAATATGAGGGGGACCAATGATCTTGTTTTGGTAGGATTGGTCATTGTTTTATACTACTGAGTCCACTGCAACACAAGGGAAACCATTACTTTCATAAGAACCCAATGATTTTGAAAAAAAGCAAAATTGTGAGCCTACCAGATCCTGTAGATAATGAAGAAGGAAAGGTAGTAAAATTGTCTACCGTGGTATCTTTCCACCATCTCTAAACACTCTGATCTAATGGGGTGATTATCTTATTGGAGTTTGAATCGATATCCTTAGAAGAAGCTTCCTAAGGACTAGAGGAGAAAAGATGAGAAACAGATTCTCCATCAGATCTACCTAGGATGCATTTGCTCGAGCCCTGCCAACCTCATTTTTGAAGGTTATCCTAGGTTAAAATTTTATTGCTCAAGGACAACTAAAGAGTGATATTTGACTTCATAGAGCCCAAATCCTTCCATACTGTTAGCCACCACCACATATTTTCATCTTTGAAGGACTCTGCTACAAAGGCCTCATAACTAGATTTGGTTGAATAATCTCTTAACGAAGCGTTCTTGGTCCAAACCAAGCTATCTGGAGTATTAGAGTTTCTCCAGGTGCACAAAACTAGAGATCAATTTTTTCACAAAATTATTCCATTCGATTGTTGCTTCAGCCCTAAGCCCATGGGCATGAGGGGATTTTGAACCTCTTCCCCATTATTGGGGGACTTGAGCCTGAGCATCTGCCAAGAATAAGAGCCTTTGATTCCTCAGCCGAGCAATGGTTTAATCTGAGAGGTTATAGTCATTCCTCACACCAACCTAAGGATCTTTTCCAATTCAAACATTTTTACCGTCACCAATCCTTTAGGTCGTCCAATTACCAACTAATGGGAATGCCTGAACTAAAGCCTTCCAACATATAGAGATATTTTTGTGAGACTTGTCAAGTTGTCTGAGCCATCAACAATAGAAGAATCTGGGGAATATTTTGACTTCAAGACCCTTCCCCAAAGAGATGAGGAATTATGAGCCAAAGGACTCATAACTAGATTTGACCGAATAATCTATTGACGAAGCATTATTGGTCCAAACCAAGCTATCTAGAGTATTAGAGTTTCTCCAGGTGCACAAAACTAGAGACCATTTTTTCACAAAATGAGTCCATTCGATTATTGCTTTACCCCTAAGCACATGGGCATCAGGGTATTTTGAACCTCTTCCCCATTCTTGGGGGACTTGAGCCTGAGCATCTGCTAAGACTAAGAGCCTTTGATTCCTCATTTCAGTAATGGTTTACTATGAGATATTATAGTCATTCCTTACAGCAACCCAGGGTTCTTTGTCAATTCAAACATTTTTACCATCACCAATCCTCTAAGTCGTCCAATTACTAACCAAAGGGAATGCCTGGACTAAAACCTTGCAACCTATAGAGCCATTTTTGCAAGATTTTTCAGGCTATCTAAACCACTCAAAAATAGAAGAACCTAGGGAATATTTTGAGTTCAAGACCCTTCCCCAAAGAGATGAGGAATTATGAGCCAACCACCAGAGAGATTTTGTTGCTAGGAACTGACATAAGAGGACCGGATTTAATAGGCACCATCCTCCTTAGGATTTTCCAAAGTTGTCCATTTGACCAAAGGGATACCATCTTCTTGCTTTCTAGCCATCCACAAGAAATAGAAACACGTATTTTTTATCTTGTTCAAAATACCTTTAGGAATATAAGCAATTGAGTCACAATACACCATAATGCTTTGTAGTAATGCCTTTAAAAGAACCAAAATACCTCCTCAAGAGAGGAAGTGATTTGCCTAGAATGAAATTCTTGTCTAGACCTTCTTATACAACCATTTCCAATCACTAAAGGAGTAGGAAGTAAGTTTCAAAATAAAACCTAAATATTTGAACCCAAGTGGTTTCAACGGAAACGAGACCACATCCTTCATACAAGCTTGTAAATAATCGTTTTGGTGATTATAAGAAAGATTGGATGTTTCAACTTTTATTAGCATTCCTGCAGCCCTTCTATACTATTCCAAAATCGATGAGAGGGTTTGAATATTTTCTAGGGAGCCTTCACCTAGCGTAATTACATCAAGTGACTATAGACAACATAGTACTTCTTTTCGACTCAAGTGACTTAAGAGATTCTAGTTCTGTCATGCAAACCCTAAAAGTAACATGAAAAGTAAAGTCATGCAAACCCTAAAAGTAACATGCAAACTCTAAAAGCTATATAAGAAGATAAGTCGAACCAAAAAAGGATCCATTATTATTATTCATCTTTTGAGATTCAGATTTGAGAGTTCTCTGATGTACTTAGGGTTTAGGGTAGGTTTCCTTGACCTAATTGGATTCGATGGCCAAATATTTCCACCCTAGCCAATACTTGGGGTGAATCAGTGAGGTTCACCATTGTGTTCTTCATTTCATTTTAGATTTATTGGTTTTAGGGAAGCATTGGAATCTCTTCATAGTTGTGCACATCCATTCAAGATTAAGCAACATTCTCCTTCACTATCTAGGGCACATTCATTAATCATTATTCAAAGCAACAAATCTCTATCAGTTGTATGGTATTTCATTGAGGACATGAATATCCTTATCCTTCTTCCTTCAACCTTGAGCAGTTGTACCTGAGAGAGCAAGTGTGTGTGTAATAATGAATTTTATTGATCTTCTTTTATAGCCTTGAGTCACTTGTAAGTGGACAAAATTAGAAAAAATAAAATAACATTATTTTATTCTTTTCTAATTTTCACTTTTACCTTTTTCTCCAAAAAGGTTCCTTATGTATTTTTGAATTTCATCTGTGGTCATTTTCCCGTGGTCTAAAAATACTTATGTATTTTTTACTTTACATGTGATCCTTTTTCCGTGGTCCAAAAATACTTATGTATTTTTGACTTTCACCTATGGTCCAAAAGTACCTATGTATTTTTGACATTCACCTTTTAGCCTTTTTCCAAGTGCCACTATGGTCATTACCTATGGTATTTTAATTCCATTCAAAGTAGATCATCATAAACCAAGAGAGTTAGTAATTCTTTTATTCCACACTCTGTGTGACACCAAGATCAGGTACTAGGGTAACTTAACCAAGGGTAGCTAAGCCTTGGAGAAGTATGCAAAGCCCATAGATCAAGGGTCAAACTGTCACACATGCCTGGACCTAGTCTAGGGCTTACAGTGCCTTCCTGGTAACATACCAGTTGCCTCAGCCATGGGATGGATAATTTGACCCTAGGTCAAATACTTGGTAACATACCAAGCACCTCCATTCTCTAAGAGAATGGCTACTTAGAACTAAGCTGAGTCTACCAGTACTGGATTGGTCCACCTCGTGGTCCTAGACCAGATGTCTACCATTCAACATAATGGTCACTCAACAATGGGTTGAGTCTACCCAGGGTAGAGATGGGTCCATATCATGGTCAAGGACCAAATATCTACAGTTCAACAGAATGGTTACTCAACACTGGGTTGATTCTACCCAGAACAGAGTTGGGTCTATATCACGGTCAAGGACTAGATATTTAGCATTCAATAGAATGGTCACTCAACATTGGGTTGAGTCTTCCCAGGGAAAACCTGGGTCCACATCCTGGTCCTAGACTAGATGTTTTCATTCTACTGAGAGAATGACTCTCGATGCTGCTCAGAAAAATCAACACTCCCTCTCAGGGAGAGAGGCATTCTCTGCCACACCAATCCTGTGACAAAAGTACATGAACTTTGATGCTGACAGAGGCTTGGTCAATATATCTGCAATCTGTTCACCTGTACCAATGTACTGCAACTTCAGAGAACCTCTCTGTAATAGGTCTTTGATGAAATGATACCTCATTTCAATCACTAAGTTCTCTGAAAGCTTCATGCAACTCTGATTATCATAGTGGATAATCGTTGAGTCAAGATTTCCTCCGAACAGATCAGATATAGGTTTTTTGAGCCAAACTGCTTCCTTGTAGCCATCACTTGCAACAATATACTCTGCATCAGCTGAACTCTGAGCCATGGAATTTTGCTTCCTACTGGTGCAAGAGATCATTGCAGATCTCATCCTAAAGCAGTAATTAGAGGTACTTTTCTTGTTTATTGCACTGCTAGCCCAATCTGAATTAGCATATCCAGATAACATTACTCCACTGTTGGAATTAACCCTGAGCCCATAAGTGTTGGACATGAACTGACTCAGAGAATTCTCTGTGTCTGATCTCGTATGTACGAGATATATCCAGGATCCAAAAGCTGTCTATATAGGGTAGAGTCTGAACTATGTGAACTTGTAGCTAAGTCATCCAACTATGCCAAGTTGGTTGTCATGGATATTCCCATAGACTTGTAGTCCTGCATCCCAAATATCTACAATATGTCCAATGCATACTTTCCTCGTGTTAGGAAGATCTTGCCTGTATTTTTCCAGACCTCTAATCCAAGGAAGTAATGCACTAATTCAAGATATTTCATCTTGAATTCAGAGGTAATATCCCTCTTACACTATTCTGTCAACTGTTCATCACCTTTAAGAGAACAAGTATCAAGACATGATTATGAACCTCAAAGTACAAGTTATACTTAGCTGTAATTTTGGAAAACCCCAAGTTATGGAGAAATCCATCATTCCTCGCATACCAGACTCTCGGAGCATACAAGGCTTTCTTCATAAAGCCTTCAGGTTGTTCAATATGAGCTTCCTGCTCAATCTTACCATGGAGGAAGATTGTATTTACATCTATCTGAATAATGCAACAAGTGAAATGATGGTTCTAAAGGTAGTATTCCGAACAATAGGAGCAATTGTCACTACTCACTTTCATGTTGGTCTGAGAACAACTTCACACACATCATTATTCACGATTGAACTGTACTCTTCAATCATGGCATCAACCCATACCTGTTGACTTACTGCTTCTTTGGAAGGTTATATACTGTCAAGTTGACTCATCAGACTTGAGTATGTCTATGGTCTTTCTCTGAAAGTCTGAGAGGAGCTTTATGCTTCTTGCCTTCTTGTACCATTTATTGGTACCGAGCTGATCTCCTTTTGTAAGGAGGAACTTCAAGTAGTTCTTCTGGTGGACTTTCAGTGTCCTCTGGAACATCTAGAATTTGATCTTCAAATTCCTCTTCATCCCTCTAAGTTTTTGAAACTGGAAACTCTAGTGGAGGTACTTCATCTTCCTTTGAAAGATCTTGTGTTTGAAACATAGCTTTCTCATGGAATATCACACCTCTGCTGACTATCTTCTATAAGCCTCGAAGTGTCGTGGAGTGAAGGTGTTCAAACCTTCTATGCCACAGCTCACATGGACCAACTACATGGGTGGAATCCTCAAAAGCCATGTAAAGGCCTCCCTCTTGAACCCCAATCTGTACTGTTGAGCTTAGGTCTTCATTTTTTTCCCATAGAAGGACTTTCTTGGCCATAAAGAGGACTTTGAAGCCCTTGTCCTCTAAGATAGCAACATATAAGAAATCATTCTTTAAATCAGGAACATAAAGAACATCATGAACATGAAGAACCATACTTGAATTAAGTTGAAGTGAAGTTGAGCCAAATCCTTCAATCTTGTAAGTGGAGTCATCTCCAAGTTCTACCTAAGTGGTGTTTGTCCTAACTATTTGTGCCCTACTCTAATGATAGTAAGTGCATGAAAAAGTAAACTCTAAGACAAGAAAGTTGACTAAAGTAAATTTTTTGTTTAAAAACAGAACTACAAGAGCCTGGCACGTGCATGTGCTCTTACACTCTCCTACATAACTCCAGTGTTACTCTCAATCTATCACTATGATATGTTGTTCTCTCATTATGTGTACAAAGGAACCAAACTTGCCTGTGATGGAATTGTTGTGTCATCACTATGATCTGTTGTGCTCTCATGTTGTGTGTAATTAAACAGATGTTGCCTTTGTTGGAAGTGTCATGCCATTAAGGATTTTCTATGTATGTATTCTTATTGTTCCCAACTATAGTAGAAGACTAGTCCTAGCAAGAAGTTAAAATGCTAACACCCTTCTTTGTGAGGAAAGTTTTCTTCACGAAACCAAGTTTCTTTGTCAACCTCTAGAACTTCCTTTAGCCATGGGTTTAGTCAAAATGTTTGCACCTGCAAATACAAAGGTACATAATCTAGGATCACTAAGCCCTTTGTAACTGTTATCATGCAAATGGTGCTTTCCCAGTCATAGGAGGGTGTCCCTATAAGGCATATACTATAATCTTCTCTAAAATTCTGCACATGTTACGAAGAAAACAACATACAAATCGCCCTCTTTGACTGTCCTAGAACAATTAAGAGCAGGGTTAATTTCAAGCACTAAGTTCAAACTTCAAATGGTTTAGATCAAGTTTTAGAAGTGATGATAACATGGAATCAAATTGAAATGAAATCAAAAGAGAAATGTCCTGAGTGGAGGAAAAATCAAAACAAAATCATATAACTACCAATCATTACCAACAATTTAACCATTAACAACAAAAAAAACAAAGAACTAGAATAAGCATAACTGGTTTAATCACTTATAACCCAAAATATTTTATGCATCATAGTGGATGACAGGTGACAAGTTGTCAATGGTCTCCTTACTAGCAATAGCAATAGTGGTGTACATGTAGTGGTTGCGAGTGAAATGTTGTTTTGCTACTACAATGAATGCTCCAAATCGAGTTCTCTTACCCTCTCTTTGTTCTTTCATCTCACTATATAGTACCCCTTCTTTTTCTAAGGCAAGTTGATCTGCCTGTTGCTTTTAGGAAGAAGTAACAAAAGACACAAAAGCTCCTAATCCTTGGCATGGAAGTCACTTCAGTGAGTGTTTTCTTCTTTTGTTTTAGTGATTTTATTCTTTATCTCCTCTAGGTTAACTTATGCATTTCTTGCTTTCAAGACTTTTCACTACCTTGCATCTCAACCTTTGTGTATAAGGTCATCTCTACTGTGACTGTCTAGGTAGGGTGATTTGATTTTCTCCCTTCTTAATGGCAAGGTAAAGCTATTGAGGATATCCCTTTCGATGCTAGTACTCATTTCTTCTCCAGTTGGTTGTCACACAAGGTGTCATCAAAAAATTTATGTCTCAAATCAGAAGATCAAGCTCTCTTTCAAATACCCTTGCATGCACCAAAGTGCAATGTAAGTAAAACAACATACTAGCAAAGAGATCTTCCCATTGTTAAACATTGTTACCTGAGATTTATAGCTTCCATGATTATGGCAAGATTGATTAGCTCATCCATGCTGTGACTGTCAAGTTGTGGTAATTTTATTTTCTCCCTTCTTAAATGTGCAAGGTAAATCTGTAGAGGATATCCCTTTTGATGCTAGTTTTCTTTTCTTCTCCAGCTGTCTGTCACACGGGTGTCATCACAAAATTTATCTCTTTAATCAGCAACTTGAACTCTCTTTTAAATACCCTTCCATGTACTAAAATACCATGCATGTAAAACGATATACTAGCAAAGAGATCCTCTCATTGTTAAACAGTGTTACCCTAATTTTATAGCTTCCATGGTTATGTCCAGATTGATATTCAGTTGTAACAGGACCTGCTGACTTTTATACGAAACAAATCAATGCCAGTTTTCTCCATCATTATGAAACATTCTTTACTTTAGAAATTGCCGTTGTATGAATTTTTGTAGCATTCCCTTATTGCTTGAATTTTTTGTTGACAAATTGTTGTCAAACTCAGTGAATTTTGGAGCTGATTTGGTTGTGAATAAATGGTTACTTCATGACTTGTAACAATTTTCCTATAGTTGTTTTTGTACAATAAATGCAACGAATTTTCCTATCTACTTGCATTCTCCATAGAAATCTATGTTTTTGCGCCAATTTCAACACCTTTTTCAAGTAAACTAGGACTGTACAGTCCACTAGGCCAATTTGTTTAGATGTTAATTAATGTGCTCAATATGCTCCATGAATTTTGTTGAAGTCTTGAAAGTTGAAACCATTATGCATACTACCTGTCCGAGTTAGAGTTCATTTGGGTGGCGATGCTGAGGTCTATACTCTATTAATCTCTATTGCTATTTCAGAAACAACATACCTCCTTTTCACTTTCTTTTATTGAATAAAAAATAATGGTTGCTGCTACCTTCAATTTGATGCCAACTTGATCTAGTTGTATTTTCCAACCCTCCAAGGATATAACACCTATGGTATTAGTCCTCCTCGATAGCGAGGATCAAAGTTTTACTTAGCGTACTTAGTGTTGCAAAAGGCATCTCATAAACTTTCACGCTAGATGTCTTGCAAACTTGTTATGCAAGGGTGTTTAACTTGCTCCCTTGCATTTCTTATGAACATAAATAACACAATTCTTGAGTGTTCACACGATAGTGCCAATGAACCTGTTATGAAGGAAAACATATGCCATACCTTTAAACCCAACCTTAAAATCCAAGGTGAAATAAGCCTAGTCAACAAGTCAAGTCATACTTGGCACTATATTGAGGCGAAATTGGGATTGGGTCGATTTTAAGCTTTTCCAAACAAATGAGAAAGGTAAAATAAATCATTAAGGGTGAAATAAAGCTTTAAGGGGCTCTTACAGTGGCACAAAATGTTCCCTTGCATTTCTTCTTATGAACAGAAATAACACAATTTTTTACTGCTCATGCGATAGTGCCAACAAACCTGTTAGGAAGGAAAATATGGCATACCTTTCAACCCAACCTTAAAATCCAAGGTGAAATAAGTCAACAAGTCAAGTCATACTTGGCGCTATCTTGAGGCTAAATTGGGATTGGGCTGATTTTAAGCACCAAATAAATCAGAAAGGTAAAATAAAGCATTAAGGGTGAAATAAAGCTTCAAGGGGCTTACAGGGGCACATAATGTTCCATATTTTGGACACACTAGATTTTAAAAAAACGTCAGAAAAAATACCTTTGGTCAATAATGAAAAGAGATATCATTGAATGCATAACATGATGTATGGATCAACGTGTTAAATATAGACATTTCATGCAAATTTTTAATAAGGGAATGTCTATTGTTTTGCTTCTCAAAGATTTGACCCACTTTACAGGTACTCTTTGAAGTGAAGAAATAACATTATTTTATTGGTCGGGGTTTAAACCAATGATGTTGCATAAGTGCCTTAAGAATGCATCACCTACTGATATACATTTTGGGGTGAAATTTGCAAATATTTGTAAAATGTTTTTTTTATTAAAATTAAAAAAAATTATGACATTTTAGGTGCTTAAGGGACTGTGGACTCTTACGATTCAGAAACATACATTTAATGTGATGTGAAAGTGATGTAAAAAGCATTACTGGTGATTATTACAAT